>JAASLG010000001.1:0-144852 GCA_013365235.1 Cercospora sesami
GGTGGGGGCGGATGGGGCGGGTTGGTTGGTTTTGTTGTGTTTGGTCGGAGGTGAGGTGGGATTGTTGTTGTTGATGGATTTGTTGTTTGGTGGCTTCGGAGCCGGATTCGGAGTCGCTGCTGACTGCTGTTGAGGCGATTCCTGCGGGCGGTTTGGGAAATGTGATGTTCGAGTCGCTTGTTGATCGCGGGAGTGTTGGGCAGACAATGTTGCCCGTCTTGCATTCATCTGGGATGTTGCCGCTGATACATTGTAGTGAAGGGAAACAGTTCACGATTTCCGTGGACTTGGTGTCCATGTCTGCCATTGTGTGTCTTGACCTGATATGTGGGCTGATATGAGTTTTGTTTGTGTTGATGGGTCTTGATATGATATCGCAATTGACGTCAAACTTGGATATCGTGATATGTGGTGAACTATGTACGGCCTACACACTCAGCGAAGGATCAGTATATATGTTTGCCGACTGTTACACGAGCCCAGACTCTGTCCTGGGCAGAGTCTCGCGATCAACGTTCGCGCAAGTGAAGGCCGGTACCGTTGTGCTACGGCCTAGCCAGCGGGGACGCTCCGCAAAACGAGCATTATACCGTCGAGGTCCGAAGCGCTGCTCACTGATTGGACATCTTTGTTAGTCAGACAGTAATCGATTGATTAAGGCTTCGTTTTTGCAAGGAATGTGGTGTGAGGTGGCGTGATGCCATCCACTTTTTTGCTGCCGAAGACTGGCGTCCTCCGACGTCCGTTGGGAAGTCCGCGAGCACGGGCTTCTCTCCGCGCATATGATTGAATGCATGCGCAACGCAGGATCGGATCCTTTCCTCTGGTGCTCTTTTTCTGCTGTTTCGAAGTACATTGGTGGAATCGTTCAGCTTTTTCTTCAATAAACATCCACTTCCTCGTATGTGAACCCGACAGTGTGAACAAGTGGATTGATCACTTACCAGCACCATGTTCCGCTTGCTCAATTTTGCTGATGTGATTCGCCTGTAGGACTGCAGACCTTGCACTGCTATTCTCAGCCCGATCTTGCACATGTTCGGTCGATTTGTTGGGCTTGTGTGCATCATCTCCTCCAGCCATGACGGCACTGTAAGTCCAGTACATATTGCTTCGCATGCTCTTCTGCGGCCAGAAGTCGGCCGCCTGCTCTTTCATTTTCGTAGTGGGCAGATCTGATCAGGAGATACTCCAGCTCTTGCATGTTTGTTAGTTGTTAAGAGCCCGGCGCCCGTTGATGTCATTCATTCCGATCCACTCGATACTGTGAATTGCTTTCTTCGCGCAGTGAAGATCGTACGATCGCAGCAACACTGTCTCCAGTTTAGTATTTTCCGGCCAGGCAAGATGGTCGTGAGTGTGGACCCATTCGTCCTCGTAGAATGTAAGGTTTCGTGTAGTACGTCGCGGCGACCCTATGTTGGCGATCCAGACGTATCCAATTGCGCTACGCACAGAATCGTGCTCGACGTTGGGGGAACAAACCATCGTCCACTTATGCAACAGCAAAGTCCAGGTTTTCAGTTGCTGTCTTGCATAGTGGCAGCCCTAGCGTAAGTTCTTGTCAATGTGGCCGTCCAAATCGGTCCTCAAGCTACCAACCGGAAAAGAAGACTATCACCGATGGAAGAAAGGGTAAGCAGAAAAGGAAGCTTCCCCAGAAGTTCGAGGGCATTCCGTCCCTTTGAACCCTCACTGCCCGCACTTCAGCACAGGCAACGAGGAGATCACCAATGACGCATTTCTCTCACCACCTCTGGTGATACAGCGCACAACGAGCCGACCAGGAACAGGCGATCAAAAGCTTTACTCCCAGTCTTGATAGGATTCCGTCGTGATCAGGTCGCCTGCACGTATGTTTTATAGCAGATCGTCTTGGATCCTTGGGAACTGTTGTACCATAGACGACAACATGCTCTTCGGGCATCTGAGAGGTGTACTGGCAGAGCACATAGGTTACCTCGTCAACTCGCCGAGACGTATTGAGCGTACGGGCGATCGGCTTTCCTACCGGAGCTCCCAGCGTTCCAGATTCTGAACTGGTCCTGGACCTGCGGCGTCGAGGCGCCTCGGCCTCCAATGAGGACGAGACGCATTGGAAGACGATGTTCGACAGACTGGGTTGAGTGGTGATGTTGCGCCCGGATCGGCGCCGAATGGCTCGTTTTCTCGCTGAATCGCTGTTCTGGCGCAGGATTGGCGAGAGGTGCAGCCATGGCAGCCATGACCGCTTCGACACGTAACGTACATGGCACGAAGCCTACACTTCGATTATGTCTTTTTTTCATAGCTGTATTATATGCATCTAAAAAGCGTGCTCTTGTACGGCGTACCTTGGACCACGCGTGCAAGCACGCAACCCACACATTCCGCTCACATGCATTTCGTATCTTACAGTTGTTGTTGTAGTAACCCACTGCTTGTTCTTCTCATGCCAAAACGTCTTTCTTGCTATGCACCTTCAGTCCTCCTTGTTAATTCGTACGCCGTTTTACACCTTTGCATGACCTTCCCTAGAAAATCTACACGAATTTCGTTTTGTGGACCGGCCAACTGGGCTGTGTCCTTCCACGCCGCTTCATATCGCTGCTCGATCGCCCACTCCGACCAAGTGTTGTCCTTGGTCTTGACCACCCCGCTCCTTGCTCCTGTACACGATGTGGTGTTGCTCGTGTCAGCATTGCTGCGGACAACGCTTACGCCTTCCTCGACCTGGTGACTCTTCCGTTAGGAGTGCCATTGGTATCCTTGCCAGTCGAGTAGCCATTCATGTTCTGCGCATTACCGCTCATCCTTCTCCTGACCTGACCAACATCTGGGACCTGCTCATCCTTCATCTCCACGAGAGCGCTGGTAGCACGGGCGCGGCCCTTCTTGATTGGCTTCTTGTAGGTAGAAATGTAGAAACCGATGAACAAGAAGAGGTAGGAGCTGAGAATACCCATTCCAGCGAATGCCGCGAATTCTTCGCCTGCGCAGATGCCGGAGGTTGGGAGCCATGGGAAGTATCGGGCGCTGAAGTAGGTGTAAGATGCGAAGTAGACGAATCCGAGATCAATCACGAATTGGATGATCTGGAGCATGGTGATGTACTTCTTCCACCAGATTCTGATTCCGCGCGCAGACTGGAAGTAGTACCAATACATGACAACGTGAACCATCAAGTTCAGCGTGATTGGCACCCAGGACACCGCGGTGTGGCCGAGAAGCTGGGTGTAGCAGAGGAGGGCGGTCGCACCGTGGTGGTAGGTGTGGAGGAAGGTAAGCGGCTTCTTCTTGAGGAAGAGGAAGCAGGTATCGATCAGCTCGAGGTACTTGGTCAGGTAGTTGAGCTATTGCACGTTAGTTCTCCTCTGGCTCGTTGCGGGCGTCCACTTCTCAGATTCCGGCACTCACGTAGTACAGAACAACCAATGGCTGCGTCCAGCCACCGTTGTAGTGGCAGATGGCGTAGAACACGCCATGCCTCGCGAGCGTCGGAATCAACTGCTCGAGGAAGAGCAGCAAAAGCGTGCCGCTGATGGCCGTCAAGTAAAAGTTGTGGATTTTGAAGAACGTGTTCAGCTTGAACGGTTCGCGGTCCTTCATCAGCTCCCGCCCTCCGAAGATGATGATGTAGTAGGAAATGAGCGAGATGGCCGTCTCAGCCATGGTCGCCATTGGCGTCTTTCCTGGAATGAAGCGGAACTCATCTGGAGTGTAGCCCTTCACGGCCGTGAAAGCCTTTGCGAAGATGGGCCATAGTGCCACGCCGAAGGGTCTGTCGAGCGTGGGCACGCCATATTCCAACCAGTCTGGTGTTGACATTGTGCTGCTGAATGAAGGGAAAGTTGAAGGGTGCGCGGCGGAGGAAAAGTCGACGTCAATGGATGCCGGGACGTGGCGGATGCGCTGCAAGCCTCAGCGTCGCGTACGTGCGTGTTGGTGGCAGCTGATGCAGTCGAGAAAATTGGGAGCCTCAATGCCGCGGCTCTTGTCCTCTCGACGCCGAAGATTTGTGGCCTTTGCAGCAGCGACCCAGAAGGAGTGACGAGAAGGTGATTGAGCAGAAGGCGACACGATCAAACGGCACGCGACGAGAAATGTGTGATGTTTCTGGGGACGAGGGAAAGTTTGTAGGGAAGCGCGAGCATCCTTCGACGGCCCCTAATCTAATGGCACGCGGAGATTGTTTCCTGCTGCTGACTTTGGTCTTGGTAAAGAGCCGCTGCCGTTGCCCTCCACTCGTCAACTTCCGAGCCAATGACACGTCGCCGTCTCGCTCGTTCTCGCGTTGCCAACCCATCTCCCTCATGTAATCACCTTGAAAGACTGCCCACTCGAGGACCAACGCCGCGCGCTGAGCATACTTGAGTCTGGGCAGGCCGAGGTGAGTGTGAAGACGGCTGCACGTGAAGCCGAATCTGTATGCGTGTGAAAGTCGGCGATGAAAGGTATCGTTTTTTGCTTCGGACCTGCTCTTCTGCATTACGGCAGAGCGAGATTGCACAACAGACCCACTGCTGCAATGCGTGAGAAATATGAATTTCATCCGCTCTGCTAAACGACAGCTGTTCATGCAACCATAAGTCAATGTGCAGAGTCTTATGCACCACTTCGTGTGGCCATGCACTGTATTGTAGTAGTGGCGATAGTTCCAGCTTCCGAATATCTACGTGTGGATAGGTCATGCAATGCCATCTCATGTCCACTGGTGGTCCCCTAAATCCAATGCTGTCCGCCGACGCCGACGCTACCTGCGTGTCCATAATGCAACGAACATTGAGCCACGATCGGCTCATCTAGTAATAGCTTCTCCCCAGGCCGCTGCTGAGGGGTCGCACTGCGCCTGATGGTGCTTCTGTCGAATCCGCTCCTCGTCTGGCATTTGCAGATGTCCATCTGGGAGAGTCAGCGTGATTTGAAAACTGAGGAAGCGTTGTACTCACATTCTGACCCGGCGATCATCGCCAGCGCTTGCGAAGATGCCAGGATTGGTAGGATGCCACGCAACAGAATTCACAGGACCAGGGTGATGGGCTTCTAGCGCAGCGACAAGCAAGCCTGTCTGTCTGCGCCAAATGTACACTCGAGAGTCTGCTGGCTATCAGTCAAGGTTCGTGCGGAAAACACGCTACAACTCACCTTCGCTGCCGCTGATCACGAAGCCCTCTCCGGCACCTCCAAAAGCGCTGCGGATGACGAAGTCTCGTTGCACTGCCCCTTCATATCTACATACGATTTCGCCAGTCTCCGAGTCGATCGCGAGCACCCGACCTTCGTTCATATTGACGAGAAGGAGATCGCCATCTGCAGAGAAATTGATTGATGTGAGCCACGCGTCCATTTGCCATTCCGCAAGCTTGCGGTACCTATCCACGCTGTTAAGGGAGAAGAGCATGATGCGGTGGTCAGTGGTGGTCGCAGCCATGCGTGTCCCAGTTGAGTCGACTGCGCAATCAGTAAGTCTGAATTTGGTGAGCGGCTGATCACTCTTCATCGAGGGATCCCAAGGAGGGTCGCGCCATGAGTGTATCTCGGGATTCCGGAGCACCGAACCACTGTTCGTAGAACCAGCCGACCGCAGTGAATACATGCCGAGAGGTCTCCTAAAGCTCATCGTTCCGATTATGAAGGTCTCCGAATCTGGGAGCCACGCCGCGCAGGTGATTGAATCGTCAAAGTGGTCGCCATAGCAGACTCTCTGCCCATCACGCACGTTGACAACAACGAATTCGTGATTCTTGCTACAAGAAATCAGATACTGATCATTGGGGGAGAATGCGATGTACGTGATGCCCCTAGTATCGCGAGCGGCTCCCGCGCCGTTAGCTGCGTTTGCGAAGGGGCTCCGTTCGTGCTCCCTGAACTCGTGGATCGGCCGCCAGCGTGTTGTATCGTACACCACAACGAGACCATCTTGGCCTGCGGTAGCCAGCATGGATCCATCATGACTGAATTCCACGAACCAGACTTCGTCCGAATGTGTTCGTAATTCAAGCTGAGTGTGTAGAGGAAAGTCATCTACTGAGCATTCGTGGTCCGTGTACAGGCTTGGCTGCGCCGTAGTGTTGTGATATCTGCAATTCAGGATTTGTTCTTCTTGCACAGAGGACAGCAAGGTCGCAAGGCGGTGCTCTGGTATCATCACAGAGGGCGATATCGACTTTGATATCTCAGAAAGCAGATTGCTTCGACTTTCGCCTTCCACGCCATCCCATTCCGCTTGCGCGTGGAGATCATCGGTCGACACGCACATCACGAGGCTTGAAAGGAAGTGCAATCTTCCAGTGTCGGTTCTCAGAGGCGTAAGCTCGCTGCGGAGCACATCCAGTGCCGATTTCAAATCGCGATTTTCAAGCAGTTCCAAGTACTTCTGTTGTCGCAGCAAGAACTTCAGCAATGTGAGATTAGCTCCTTCCGCCAGTGGGAGACCTCTTCTTGACGACCCGTTCTGACTGCCCGATAGTCTGTCAGCCTTCGACCATCCGTGACCGTTACCAAGAGAGACTCCGCCATCGAGCTCGAGGGCATCTGTCCCTAGCAATAACGCCTCGGCTTCGTCCCATTCCCCACTTAATACAGCACTTCTGAATGCTGCCACGCTGGGGATTTCCAGTTCATAACCACTTTCTCTTGACAGTTGCTTCGCTGCATCTCGATATCCCAGATCGCTCAGCGTCTGCAAGAGTATCCGCGTAACCTCTTCTCTGTCGTGACCGAAGAATGGTTCTTTATTCCGTGCTACCGTCCCGCCTGCATGACCGTTCGTATGATAGCCGTTCGTATCGCTCTTGACGGAGCCATTTGTGTGCGGAGGAGAGGAGCCGTTTTGCGAGGAGCCGTTGGTCGAAGGCCGTTGCTGTGTTCGCTCGGCGGGATCTAGCCGCATAGTCTTTTCGTCCTCGGTACTCGCTATGTCGTCGTGAACTCTGACACGCTTGCGGGCTTGCGGACCCGAAGCAGTGTCCCTCGTGGAAGGTGAAGCAAGACGGCTGGCGGTCGTTGGAAGCGAAGAGCGGCGTCTTCGCTTGCGTGATCGATCTGATGGCTCAGAGCTGATCTCAAACGATGCCCGGGCGGTGTTCGCCGTGTGAACCTCGGGAGCAGATAAGGTATGCTGAGGGGCGGCTTGTGCAGTAGAGTCGTGTGCTGGTGGTGGTTCCTGGCGGACAGGACCAAGGGGATCGGAGGGGTCGTGTGGGCCGGCGGTGTTGAGTGGGGAGGTGGTGGGATGGATGTGGTCGTTCTCCAGCGCGATGACTAGCACGTAGCAAACGTGCTGGAGGATATACTGCCGCTTCTGGCCTCGCGGGGCCAAGGGCAGTAATGTGGAATATCCTCAGTTGAAGGATGTTATCTTGCGGTGCATCTGTGACCAGCAAGGTGGTTGGCAGGTGTGCAGGCGAGACAGCAGTGGAGGATATCACACGTTCCGAGAAGGAGCAGGCGATGAGCGCCACTTGACGACCTGGGAGGTTCGGAGAAGGGGCAGCTCGTTCGATGGACGGGGTCGCTGTTGACGACAGGAAGTGCAGATAGAGGCGATGGTGTCAGATGCGTGCCAGATGGCTGCAGAGCCGGGTGCGAGAGAGCGGAAGGGTTGGTTCGAGAAAGGCAGACGCGTGATCTGGGATTCGTGATCTCATTCATGCACTCCGGCGAAGCAGCAGCAGCAAGCTCAAAGGCCCGATGTCACAGCCGCCTCCCGCACCTCGCGTCCCCTCCTCACCACTCCCCTTCTGTCGCTGCGTTGCTTCCGACACACACGCAAGTCCTGCTGACAGACGAGCTACGTCTTCACTCGATGCAAGGGGCTGGCACGCTTTGGTGCATTCACATTCACACAGCACATCACCGCCGACTCCGCACACTGCAGTCCCGGACTGACTTTCCACGCTGCGTCCACCTGACCTTGGTTCATTCGCCGCCTGGTCGATCCATTCACGAGCGTCTGACTAGCCAGGAGGGGCTACGATAAGCCTGAACCACAGACCCGGATTCTCCTCTATCTTTGGCACTCATGAACACGGCAGGATCGACTCACGCCAACTCCAGCCTGAGGGGTCTTCCACAGCGCCTCCCACTTCCCCTCGCGCCTCGCAACTCACAGTTCTTAGGCAGTCCGATCTATTCCATCCATTACCGTGAACAGGAGTCACATGCATGTCTCACGGGGCACGGAAGTTGAGCCAAGTTGACATTATCGGGTGATCTAGTGACCGAGCTTCGATTTGGCCAGACTATCCTATTTATCCTCCAGACTAAGTCCTTCCACTCTGTCAACAACATGCCACTCTCGCTCATCCTTGAGCTCCTGCACGAAAGCCGCCAGATCTCCAGGACACCGAGGCAACGCGCTGGTAGCTAACCACAGGTCCTTTCTTGTCTCGCCAGGAAATTCTCCGGTCCAGTTCTCATAATTTCTGGGCTCCATGCCAGACATAGCGGTCGCCGACACTCTGCTCGCCTCCTGCAATCTTCCTTTCAAAGTCTCAAACTCACGCTTTCTCTCTACACGTCCATCCTCTCCTCTTTTTACAATTCCATATCCGTTCCAATATTCCTCATAGCAATACACACAACCCCCACTATACTTCCCTAGCATTTCTGTCCCATACAAACAAGCAATCTCATCCCAGATCCTCTCACGAGCGTTGCACCCAAATTCAGCCAGAAACATCGGCACGCAAACATCTTCACGCTCTAGCGTCTCCACCGCTCTCTGCCAGCCTGACATCTGGAAATTACTTGGTCCGCACCAGCTGTAGTCCTCCTGGGCGAAGAAATCCACTCTCTCTTCTTGCGAGCCAGCGGTGAAGTACTTCAACGCCGGTAATCGCAGATCCATCACGCAAGGATTGGATATTCCCACCGGCACGATACGACCCCCTCGCAGGCGTAAGAAAGCTTTAGTCTCGCGAACGAAAGCCCGCAAAACTGCGGCGAATCTCGTCACTTGTCTGCGATTGATACAATCTCCCGCGACCATAAACCCCAGCACATTCTGAAAATCCGCAAGCTGATCGACAAGTCGGAGATCGTTCTGTATCGCTTCGAATGTGTAGCATGCATCAAGATCGATGTCTGTATTTCGGTAGACATTCCCATTCTTCAGGATCTCTCGTCCAAAAGTACCGATTTCGACGACAAGGTAGAAGCCCTTTTCGGCTAGTAAGTTGAGCGCCTCTTGATGGTCTTTCGTGGGATCGAGGTTTGAAACGAGAAGCGTGTTCATCCCAAGTTCTTCTAGAACCTCAAGATCCTCGCGCAGCTCATCAAGCTGTTCATTCGCGAGCGCATCTTGCTGTTTCCATCTACGAACTCCATTTTTGCTGGCTTCTACGTCGAGTTTCTGCTTGAAATAATTGATGCCTTTGATGAGGAACTAGATTCAAAAGCGTCAGAATCTCCACAAAGCAGTCTAGATGTCAGATGGAACGGCAAGGACCAGGCCAAATGTAAGAAGCGGGGAGAAGGGACTAAAAACTCACCCTCTCGTCCCCTCTCCAAAATTGGTTGCCCTTTGTCCTGATGGGTTCGAAGGCTGGTCGATTGCTAGACCGGGATAGGAATGCTAGGTCTGACATCCTGGATCAAGTGATGACCCGTACAGTTTGCAAGCACGAAAAAGGTAAATAGAAGAAGAGGAAAGAATCGGAAACTGCAGTGACAATGAGAGGAGACTTATCTTGTTTGTATAAATCTTTGTGCTACAAACATGTTTCGAATCCGCTTCGCCACTTGAAGGCCCCGATTCCAAGGCATCAGCTTCAACTGCAGACACCAACAACAACAGCGGAAGAACTCCTGCCTAATCAAATATCTGACTTACACTTGACAGACCCGGCCCGCAAAGTCCCTCGCGCGCTGCTGTGCCTGTCGCCTGTGCTCAAACTCTCACCCTTGTTCTCCCCGCGTTTACCGGGAACAAGCTGTTTCGAACACGATCCGAGGCTATCCTGCTCACCAGGACTCGCACATCACGACAACTCTTTCCGTGGACTTCTCTCCCCTTCTCATAATGTAGACATCCATACAAATTTCGTGCCATCGGGCATTAGCAAAAAAAAAATCTATCAATCATGAGTTTCAACAGGAATCCCGTTTATGTCGATGGAGGAGCGAGTGCGCTAGGGAATACACCTCCGCTTGCGGGACTGCGTGTTCTGGAGTTTGCTGGGTTGGCTCCGGGTTAGTATTTGCTGACATTGAAGGACATGTTTGACAGCATTCCTGATGGTTACGATTTGTAGGTCCCTACGCTGGCATGCTATGCGCAGACTACGGCGCCGAAGTCCTTCGCGTTGATCGCGCTCACCCCAAAGCTCACGGATCCAGCTCAGACGATGTTCCTCCTCCGACGTCCGACCAGCTCACGAGACGCAAAGCTTCCATTGCTGTGAATACGAAAACAGCTCAAGGCATTGCGCTGATCAAAGATCTGGTCAAGTTCGTCGATGTTGTGATCGATCCATTCCGACCTGGTGTTCTTGAGAAGATGGGTCTGGGACCACAGGAGGTGCTGATGAAGATCAACCCTGGCCTCATCGTAGCTCGTATGACAGGTTTTCGAAGGGACGGAAAGTACAAAGATATGGCTGGGCATGATATCAACTATATCGCGGTCTCGGGTGTGTTGAGCATGCTCGGTCGCGCAGGTGACAAGCCATATCCTCCTGCCAACATTGTGGGTGATTTCGCTGGTGGCGGTGCAGTATGCTTCATGGGCATTCTGCTCGCTTTGTTGAGTAAAGAGAGGACAGGGCAGGGACAAGTTGTGGAGGCAAACATGGTTGACGGATCAGCACACCTGGCCAGCATGCCGAGATTTGGAACCAAGACTCCAATGTGGGATGCAGCCAGAGGCACAAACACGCTGGATGGAGGTGCGCCGTACTACACAACTTACGAGACGAAGGATGGAGGTTATATGGCTGTTGGAGCTCTAGAACCGCAGTTCTTTGCCGCGCTTTTGAAGGGTTTGCAGATCGATCCAGCCAAAACCAGCTGGGTCAAGGATCGGCTAGACAAGAAGACCTGGAAGACACAAGCGAAGACGTATGAGAAGATCTTCAAGCAGAAGACGCGAGCGGAGTGGGAGGCGATCTTTGATGGTACTGATGCCTGCGTCACCCCGGTCAAAACGCAACAAGAGCTTGAGAAGGAAGGTTTCGATCAGCGACCGATTGTGACTCTGAAGTCTTCTCCAGGATTTGCAATCCATGAAGCGGATGCAGATGGACGCGATCCAGCGACTGGCCAAGGCATTGGTGTCGAAGACAGTGGTTGGGCAAGCGCTGGCATGCATCCAGGTGAAGGAGGTGAGGAAGTCCTAGGCAAATGGATGGGTTGGGATCGTGGTAGAGATTTCGACGTAATTGATGGCGGTCTGGAGTTGAGACGCGGACTCAAGGCGAGGATGTGAGATATAAGGAAGTGTCACGCTTGTCGTGTCAGGCTAGATTTTCCTTCAGCGTCGTCGGGCTCCGACCGCAAACATGCAGGAACTTGCATGAATGAAAATTGTTCTCCCTCGGATTCAACGCTATGGCGGTGGATCAGCACCTTCGGAACACGATGCCGCTCGCTGATGTGCGTTTGGATTAGTCGAGACTTGCCACACTAAATGCCTGCCGAAGATTAGCAATAAGACATCATTTGCAAGATTCTACTTTGGCATGGTGAGGAGCATTCGGGGGTGTTTCGAACAGCATTGTTCGTTGTAGGAAGTACAAGCGAGGACGCAGGGGCCTTAGATATGATGTTTTGGCTATGACGTCGAGGCTCTGCTGATTGTTGAGTTGCCCATGTTGCATGTGTAGCGGTGTCGCATGTGCAGGTTTATGATCGACTTGATCGTACCGACGGTGTCTAATAGCTCGTGCCTCCGCTTGTGTTCCCACGAAGCCGACACAAGTCGTCGGCCCGCGTGATGATAGCGGGATTGCACACCCGTTCCGTTGTGCATTGCTGCAGTGAAGAAACCCATCGTGTACAATGACGGAGAGAACTCCGTGCTATCATGATGCTTTGGATGCGGGATTACACGCCGTGCCATATACGGTACATGTATATCCGGATCGCCTGTTACTTCCGGCCAATGGATTGCATGTTGATCTTTGGATCAAGATGATTTTCTTTCGAGCAATGAGAGACGTCGAGCAGTGTTCAAGTCGGCGGGCAGAAGGCAGGCGCGCGGTATACCAAACTCAGCGCTTGTGTGTCGACCGGCGTTGCTGCATCCCGCATGCGAAGTCATTTCGCGTGCAGCGACAGCCAGACGTTTCAACGTCTCAACGGTGGTGTTGGTGTGCAGACGCCCGACATTGGCTGAAGATGAGCCGGCGGATGCTGCTCCCCAGTCGGTCCCGCAAAGTCGTTGCAGTACATATTCAGGAGACAGCCACCGGCCGTTGGAAGCGCAGGAGACGTGACAGCACGCCGAGTCAAACGTGCATGCTGCTGTGCAGTCGCGCATCTCGCTCGCCGAAGGGACAGTGTCATGGAAGATGCACACCGTCGTGTGTCGGCAGCGCAACGACGCATCCCGCACAGGGTCGACGCACATCCTCGAGCATTGTGCCGGGAGGTGAGTGGTATCGGTGATGTTCTCCAGTATCGCGCAAGGGCGGCACTAAGGTTAGGCGCGGCAGCCACGTTTTGGATCCGCAGCGCGGAAAGTACCTAGTTTTGATGATCAATTGCACCTGCATGAGTGCGCCCGCGAGCAGCCTTCGCAAGACAGGAACGACTTTAGTATAGATGGCTGCTGCTGCTGCTGCCACTGCCGAAGATGCTCTCCCAGTCGCCGCCCTGCCTGATGCCCGCTTGCTCTGCCCGCTCCCCACGTCTTCCCCGGCCTATCGCCAGCCACTGCCCATTGATATCGCCGCCGAATCGACTTCCGACGTCAGGGTTGTTCCTGGGTGGTAGCGCATCTCGCCGCCGCGGGGAGCTCCTAGGTTGAGCTGCCGGCTGCCACCATGGGCCTCTTCAGAAGACGCGACAAGACCAACCACCATCCCACCAACGGCGAACACTTCACCGACGCCTACACCACCTCGAAACGCACATTCGCCATGCAGCGCACCAACAGCACCACCGCACACGATGCGAGCATACCTGATATTCCCCTGCCCAAAGCCCCAGATCCGCAGGTGAACCCGGTCGCCTATCTACGAAGCATCTATGCCGTTCGAGAAAGAAGCAAGCTTGTGTTGGAGAAGGCGAAGAGGAATCAGTTACGCCACTTCAATGTGGACATGTCCAAGTTCTCCGATACGGCTGCCTATGTTGTGGCCATCATAAAGGTATGCCTCAGAGGTACAGCATACAATATGACTTGAAGCTGAGTGTACACACAGCGGGACTTTGACCCGGACTACAGCAACATTCCCCCGCATGGGAGATGGCAGCACTTCGATGTGGGTGGCCGCCCGCGTGTCGATCAGCTCATGCAGACTTGGCCGAGCACAGTAGACAACCAGGAGCGTGCCCGCCGCCTAATTGACCTCTTTCTTGTGTCTGTCCTGCTGGATGCAGGTGCTGGGACCAAATGGCAGTACAAGTCCAAGGAAAGCGGCAAAGTCTACAAGCGCAGTGAAGGCCTCGCAGTCGCAAGCTTGGAGATGTTCAAGACTGGACTCTTCTCCAGTGACGAAAATCAGCCCTATCAAGTCGACAGCGATGGTCTGAAGAAGCTCACTGTCGAGAACATGGCTAAGGGATTGCAAGTCACGCCGGACAATCCAATCGATGGGCTTAATGGTCGCACCAATCTTCTCATCAAGCTGGGTGACTCTCTGCTCAATCGAGAGATTTTCGGGTTGGATGCAAGACCAGGAAACATGCTCGACTATCTGCTTGCTCATCCGACAACACATGCTGCTTCTATCCCTGTCATCCCATTACCAACACTGTGGGACACGCTCATGATAGGTCTTGTCGACATCTGGCCAGCCACCAGGACACAAATTGATGGCGTACCTTTAGGTGATGCTTGGCCGTGTGGATCCATGCCTTCACATCCGAACACGCCGTGGGAGAATATTGTGCCCTTCCACAAGCTAACTCAATGGCTTACCTACTCATTAATGGTACCAATGCAGAAGCTGGCGAAGGTGCATTTTGTCGGCGTTGAACTCATGACTGGTCTGCCAGAATACCGAAATGGAGGGCTATTGGTGGACACAGGACTTCTGACTTTGAAAGAGGACGATGTGCAAAGAGGTCTTGCACAGTATCAGATGAACGCGACAAGAGCTGGTCAGCCAAACGTTGAGGTTGTTCCCCTGTTCACGGCTGACGACGATGTTATCGTCGAGTGGCGTGCTCTGACTGTTGGCTTCCTCGACGAACTACACGTTGAGGTGAATACACTGCTGGGTCTCACCGGAGATGACAAGCTGAGTCTAGCACAAGTACTGGAGGCTGGCACCTGGAAGGTGAGCTACCATTGCATCGCGCCGACCTAATGGCTGAACTAACGATATTTCACAGGGCGGACGAGAGATCGCTGAAGTTTCAAGACCCAATACAAGAGAGCCCCCGATCATGATCCTATCCGACGGCACAGTGTTCTAGTGCGGCAGTCTGTGGGTCGATTGGAGTCATGATCCACCGAACTGGGATCGGGAAGCGCAAGGCGATTTTGATTCACGAGTCTGGGCACGCAGGCATTCTGAGGCCATGGTGGATGGCGCGGCGTCTTCAACACAACGCAGTAGGAGGAGGTCAGAAAGTCTGCTCAGTATGCCACGAGGCGAGCATCCACTCAGGGCGCATCCACCTCGAGGCCACGACACGACTGGCACCAGCTATTATTCAGCCAAAGAGGGTCTTGCGACCTAGAGAGAGAACGAAGCTAACGGCCGATGGAACGCTTACGAGGCATGTCATGTATATACGCATCTCGGCACAAGTGTTGCCCTGTGGTGGAAGATTCGGAGGATTGACTCCATGAGAAGGCTTCTAGTAATGATTGTTGTGGTTGCCGTCTGACTGTGACCGCTGTCACGACTGGCTAGAAGCATATCTTAGCATGCGTTAGAGGCATGTGCAACTATGAACGCTGCCACGCACACTGTCATCTCACCTATGAAAGATCATTTCCTGGCCAAGTGGACAAGCTGCACGTACAAAAGAAGTCTGGCATATACGGGTATTCTATTGCTTGTTCTGACTGGCTGCATTGTTGTGTTTGTACATGTCCGCAGCTACAAGTCCCCCACTCAAATGAAAGCCAGCGCCAAAGAGCTCAGCGTAGTCAAACCCAACACAAACCAACCAGTCTGCTTCACCTTGCTATTCGTAATCATGCTCGCCGTATCCCAAACCAAATGCCTCACACCATTGAAGCAGTGAAACACAAACGGCCACGCGACAGTGAACTTCGCAGCGACTTGTAGCAAAACTGGCCACGCGGCGAATGAGGCCGCGAGAACGGCGGTCTCGACGTGCCAGCCGAGGTATGGGGCTGCGAGGTAGAGCATTCCGTAGGCGTAGAAGGCTCCCGAGACTGCTACGCCTGTGATGCGGTTCAGGGCGGAGAGGTACCAGGTTATTTGCGGGCGGTAGATGGCGAGGTGAGGTGCTACGGGGCGATTTAGACGTTGTTTGGCGAGGATTTCGTTGCGGGCTTGGGTGTCGGAGATGGGTTGCGCGGGGGCTGCGGAGAGTCTGGGAGAGGTTAGACAGGCTCTCTTCTTCGCGCGGTGGAGCGGTTGGCTCACCTCTTCTGGCTCGTGTGCATGCCCATTGCGACTGCTGCTGGAGCTGCGAAACGGAGGGCATTGGGCTGCGCGGCGACTGCTGTGATGTCAGTATGGGTGTTGTTGGAGGTGGCTTCTTGGGCACGTACGCCGCCGCAGCGAGTTCTGCGCGATTCTCTGAGCCAGCATGATTGCGTTCTCCGGCAGCGCTGGTGGAAGTGCTGTGCTGCGTCAACAGTATCGCGCGAGTGAAAGTCGTGATGTCGACCTGGTCATTTGCCCGGCAACGATTCGTCGGGAATACGCTCTCTCTCCCTCGGCGTGACGGCAAGACGCGGGTGCTGCCGGAACACACTCCCGCAGGTGAAATTCTGCTTCCACGACTCTTCTCTTTCTCCTTCTCTCTTCAGGAATCTCACCATCTCCGTCTGGATCTACGATGAAGGCACGGCGAGCGCTCAACGGTGTGACGTTATGTCATGCTATCGAGTGCGCATAGATTTCGAGACCAAAACTGCCCGTAGCGTTAATCGCTTGCAACGAACTGGATTTGGTGTCTTTGCAAGTTTCATCTCAGGGCCACATAAGCGAAGTTCTCCTGTAGCAGGTCATGCACCTGGGAAGAAGATCATGATGGCCATGATGGGGTGGCGTTTCCGGAGGATATTCAGACGTTTGGATCTGTAGCCGATGTCGTTCTGCCTGTGAGTCAGTCGCGCCGTCTCAGGCATTTATCTCGACACCGGCTCGGCAGATTGATCAGCTCTCGCCGCCACAGTCGCTGTCCAGACGGGACGTGATGCACGAAAGGTGGTATCACGCGTCGTTCAAGTCCTCTTCATCTCCGGTTGTGCAGAACGAAGGCGCAAGAGGCAGCTGCGAGGCAGAAGCGCGACACAAGCCCGGTCTTCCAGTATTATGCTGGGTCCAAAGTGATCTTCTACACCGAACTTCTTCCTAGCCGGTGTGCGCACTGAGATATATTTCACCAGCGCTTGACTTGTAGTTGACGCCTATTTCGGCACTGGCATCAACACGCGTATGCATTGTGGCGACAGGAGCATCTATTCTATGACATATAGGAGACCCTGATTGTCTGAACTACGCTCATTCGCAATCAGGCAAATTCTATCGACAGTCCAAGCTCGCTGTCAGCACAAGCACACCCTTGCCAACTTTCCGGTTTGTTATGATGTTTCCAAGAATGATGAACTGTCCGTTTCTATTTATGCAAGCAATGATGAATCGCCCTAGGACTTGCCGCCTCGAAATGACCATGGAGCCTGGACCGCGGCATGAATGCAACAGGCTACAGCCACTCTCCGCGGTGCCGGCAAAAGATCTTTTGATAACCAATTTCGCTGTTGCAAGAGATCATAACTCATCCCGTCTACCATCTGCCGCCGGATCGACGTTCTTTGCACGGAAAATACGGCTGAGTTGCTTGTCGTAACTCCACCCAACGATTGCAGATGGAATCGTATTTGGAAACACAGCGTCGGAAGATTCTTTCGGGCAACGGACGCGGGTCGAGTTATGGACAACAATCTGTGGTTGCCGTCCGTGAACCTTCACGCCTGAGAGATGTGTCCACCAATGAGGACTCGCGCCTGTGCGAGATGGAAGAGCAGGTTCAAAAGCTAGCAGCGAGACTGGCTGCAGTGGAGGGCAAAGCAGGTGCGGCGATCGTTGCAAAAGACAATGAGGCGGAGTCGAAGACACAGGCACGGACACATCGCCGAAGCGGTTCGGGCTTGAGCACGAGTAGCAGAATCAGTGCAGTGGAGCCTCCGATACCAGAACTTGATGAAGAATCTGACGAATCGTCCGGATCTTCAAGCTTTCCCTTCCATACTGGGGCTGTCTCCGATACTGCACGAGGGGAAGATGTGACGCCGAAGCGACTCTGGGCCATGTGGCAACAATATCGGTCGAACGTAGACCCACTGATCAAGATTGTACACACTACTGCGGTTCAACACCTGTTCTTGGCCACCGAAGACGAAGCGAAAGACTTCAAGCCCGACGCAGAGAGCTTAAAATTCGCTGTCTGCTTCGCAGCTGCAGCGAGTCTCGAGACACCGCCAGGACAAACGACATCATGTTTGACCAACAAGGCTCTGTTGCGTACTTATGCAACGAAGGTGGAAGCATCGCTCGTTAAATCACAATTCATGACGGAGCCGACAGTGGCGGCGGTCCAAGCGCTCGCACTGTATCTGATCACGGGACAACGCTTTCTCGATCGAGCATATGCTTGGTCACTACTGGCTATACTCGTGCGGATAGCTATGAAGCTCAAACTCAATCAGGATCCAGATAGCCAAGGACTTACTTTCTTGGACTCCGAGTATCGACGTCGATTGTGGTGGCATATCTGTACGCTCGATGCGCGTATCGCAGAGCTCAACAACACTGATCCTCTCATCTATGAGCGCAGATGCTCCGCAAGGTTTCCGATCTCCATACAGGATGCCGACTTCGAGTCTATACAAGATGTCGACGCCAAGCGTAATTGCTCCGAGCATAATGCTGATACTTTCGGCAATCTGCTACGTTTCGAGATCACATATTATCTCCGAACGGTCCTTTTCTCCGAAGACTTTATGGAAGAGAATGGCTTCCCAATACTGCCTGTTGACGGAAAGTTGTCAGTCATCGAGTACCTCGAGAAGATCTTGGAGGACAAGTACCATCGTGCTTGCGATTGTTCTTCTTCAACCTGCCGGCTAGCCATTGCGTCGAGCAAGATCACAGTTGCGAGACTGAAACTGACTGCGATCCTTCGCGACCGAAACCCGCAATTGAGCAGGGATGAAATGGACGAAGTTCTGACAAGCTCAGCTGTGATCCTGGAGAACTTGCGTACCGTGCGTGAAGACCCAAGCTTGTCTCGCTGGGCTTGGCTCACCACCCCTCAAGCTGAATGGGATGCTGCAGCCATATGTCTATCTGCTCTGCTTCTGATGCGCTCAAAGACCAAAGCTGTGACTCGCGCCTGGACAGCACTCACATTGTTCTTCGTTGAATGGAAGGAGAGCTCGTACGATCCGGTATTGTACAAGAAATGGGTCCGCCTTGAAGGCTTGAAGATGAAGGCAGAAGCGATACAATCTGCTCAGAGCAACGGAGAGTCTGCATCCACGGGCACTTCGGGCGGCTATGTGCCTTACAACCCCAACGCCTCCAATCTTACTCCCAAGACTCCGACGAGTCTCACAGCGCCTTCGTCGCCAGCTACAAATGGCGGTCCTGGGAGCCACATTGGCAGTATCTCTAGCAAGAGCTCTGCTTCTGTTCGCAGTAGTACATTCAGCGAGCTTGATTGGCCATTCCCAAAGGAGGCTTTGCAGGAGCACGCGGACTTTGACATCCGATCTTTCGCGCTCATGATCTGAAGCACACGATGGAATCAAAAGTTGGAGCTCTGCGAGTACCAGTCTGGAAGCACACAATAAGCCAGGAGAGGTAATCATTTAATCGTAATGTTAACATACCAAATTGACTAGTATTGTGTAATGAAAACTGAAGGTCAACCAGACTCCGACCCCTGCAGCCGTTCACTTCACTTCTTTGTAGGCAAACATGCTAGTGGCTTCGTGCGAGCTCAACCGAACTTCCGACGTTCGAAATCACCAAACTTGCTGACTGACCTTCTTCATCCGCACATCAACCTCGTCGTCAAGCACCATGGCGACCACTGCGACCAGTCCTCCGCCCGCTGGCGGCACCGCAAGCAACATCGACTGCAGTGCCTGTGGCTCTGTCGCCCCTCGCCCACACCTTACCTGCTTCGAGTGCATTGAGGGAGTTGACATCCACGGAGATCTCGTCTCGATCCAGTACTGCACCGCTCGCTGCCGCGATCTGGCTGCCGCTGAACACAAGGGCGATTGCGAGAAGAGAAACGTTCGCAAGCAGATCTATCGCGCTGGCGAGCTGCTTCAATCAAGCTTCTACAGATTCCAAGACTTGAACTTCATCACTCAGTTCAGCCAGACGAAGAAAGAGAAGGGGATCCTGTACTACTTCGAGGTAGCACCATGGCATCGCACGACCGTGTTTGAGACCTCTCCGTATAAATTGTTTGAAGATTCCAACGATGCACATGCCATAATGAGTGTCTTTCGATGCGATCTCGCTCTCGGCACTCACTACGAGCTCAGCAAAAAGCTGCTTGGAGGTAACTATATCAATTGAATCACGGACGACTCTTGCTAACGAGACGAAGGAATTTCGAAGTACATCGAAGAGGTCGGTATTGACGGCGTGGCGGGAAAGCTTAAGGCAAAGCTGGTCTATCCTAACGGACGTGTGCACGATTCCTCCTGCGGGCATGAAGTCCTTTGCGTCCAGACTCATGCCGATGAGTCGTACGTGATCGACATTACTGGAGCTCAGTATGGTCAGTTGGCGGCCGTCCTTCCTCTTGACACAGCAGTCAGCTTCTATGGTAACAAGTTGTCTGCGATCTGGCCACACGGCCATTACTCAGTCGACCTTTTGGCGGAGACGAAGAGACATCTTGCCGGCGGTACCGGCGTCAGTCCACGCGACCGCATCATCCCAGCATACCTGGCCACTTTGTTCAACAAGCTCTTGGCCGCCTGGGAGAAGTCTCATGCCACTCATGTCGACACCTTGCTCAACTCCAAGCAGGCAGACTACAAGCTGCTCGAGGCTACGATCGAACAGCTGGTTGTGGAAGCAAGCCTTCAAGGCCGGCTTGTGCTCAGAAAAGTGCCGCCAATAAAGGTCTTTCCGCTCATTGATTATGCAGACAACGCCCAGGGAGCTTTGGACCAGCCAGTTGTCACGGCCATCTCAAAGGAGTACACAGGCTCTCGTGTCGCCAAGAAGTACCGCCGACATGTGCTGAACACGGAGCGTCGCGAGCGACCAGAGAGGTGGAAGAATGTGATTCAGCCAACGCTGGCGAGCAACCGCTCAATTAACGTTGGGGTGGATGTAGAGTCCAGGACCCGCGAGAGATTGTCGAATATGAGATCTGAGTACGGCCAGGCATTCATGACAGCTCAGATGGCTATGATGGACAAAGCTGCAAGCTACTGGACCCATGAGGCTTTGGCGAACTGAGCGGTTCTGGAAATTGGTAACTGAAAGTCTTTGGACAATGGCAAGGGCTAGTGGCAGGACGAACGAAATGCTGTGCACGGCATACGACTCCTTGTTTGAAACGCAGGCTGGCTGAGGTGTCTAGCCCCGACTCTGGTTCAGCTGTCCGGAATTGTGTGGCGTTGTTTGGGCTGTCACATTGTCTTGTCGAAACCCTTAGGAAGCGATTGGTCATCAGCGATAATGAACTTGCATTACGACTATCCAAAGCTTTGCTTCATCCTCATGATCGATCAGAGATAGGCCGTGAGTCTCGTCGCGAAGCCGCGCCGGTGTTTGCTTCGGTCGGCGACCTTCACGTTCACTCGCGGGCGTGCATTAGCGCGAAGCTTCGACCAGGGGTATTTGTTTTCTGCTCGCTGACTCGACTTTCAACTTCTTCAACCACCCCGACAGAGCACACCGCCGACGACCACTTCGTGTCGAAACGATGTCGACAAACGGCGGCGACACGAAGTGCGCCGCTTGCGGCAAGAATCCCCCACGCCCTACACTGATCTGCGGTGACTGTCGCGAGGGACTAGACCTCGATGGCAGACGGGATCGGACTCCGTATTGCACCACGCAGTGCCGTCAACTCGATCACACCAATCATCAGGGCCAGTGCGGCAGGGCCAACAGACGCAAGCAGATCTATCGTGCCGGCCGGCTCTTGCACACGATGTTCTACCAGTTGCGACACCTGTCTTTCGACCTCAAACTTGCCAGATACGAAAAGCATGGCGACATTCTGACCATATACGACGCTGTATGGTCTGAAAAAGAGTTCATAGATCCCTACGATCTGCCCGAGGGCCTTACGGTGAACAATGAGGGCGGCAAGATGGTACTCAGCTATCAAGCTTGTGGTGAGGTGTCTATCCACTTCTCCAAGCTGAGCAAGAAGCTTCTTAAGGGTATTTGCGAACAATCATTCCATGGCGACTTCGCTAACGTCAGCGTCTCAGGAGTTTCCCATGCAATCGAAGAGGTCGAGTTCGGAATTGACCTCTCACTTTACAAAGTGAAGCAGGTCGCGTCCAATGGTCAAAATATTCCCGGTTCTCGTAGGCACACTGTCATCGCAGTTGAGACTGTTGACGGAGATGTCTTCATTTTCGACGTTTCTGGAGCGCAGTTCGGACAGCCTTACGCCGTCTTGCCTATCGAGCGGTTCATGGACAAGTATCGGCAGCCAGTCATCAACATCATCAGCAAATTCGGTTGCGCTTATAGCAGGAACATTCAGACGATGGAAAGCCTCCTCGAGATACCTCAGAAGGATGTCACTGCTTTAGCTATACAGGCCCACATGGCCAGATCGTTCGACGACTGCCTCGGATCATGGGAGTCGACACGCGGCGTCACATTCAGTGAGATGGCCAACAGTCCGGAACGTCGCTGGGTCAAGCTCGTCAACGATTTCATCACTTTCGGCTCCTTTGCCATGACCAGAGGCATGCGGGTTCTGCAGGATCTAAAAGGATACCCCAACGGCATCGTGGACGTGAGGCAACTCATTCAGATGCTCGAGCGAGTCCCGCTGATTCCCAGGCCTTCGACGGTCGTTGTCACCAACAACGTGAAGGGTTCTTCAATGCACCTGTTGTGGGTAGCACAGCACAAGACCAGGTTACAGGCATTAAGAGGACAGTTTTGGTGGGACGTGTACGAGCCACAGCTGCAGAACGGCGGCGGCATCATCGTTCCGCTCGAGAGTGATGAAGAGCCCGACTATTAGGCGCCAATCGAAGGACCCGCCGCTACCATGAGAGGAGACTGGAGAACTGTCATCGGTTTAAGGAACGACGCATACTACTTGAAGCTACCAAGTTGATCATCAGAGATGGAACAATTGGGCACAGTATGGAACGTTCGGTACAGTGTCTCGACCTGTGCCACTTGAGTGACAACAGCAGCTGGCCGAGATATCTAGCTGCGCTGGATTGATTGCTGTTTGCTCGGTCCAGCATTGTCTTCCCAAGACCGCGGGCGAGCGAAGCAAAGTGCCCAAAGACTCTTGGGACGAAGAAAGAAGCTGAAGCAGGAGTTTACATGAGCATAGAGTGAGAATCTCGCGAATGCACTTCGTTAGCACGTCGTCTTTATGCTGCTTTGCCTTTCATTGGAAACGAAAGTTGACAGAACACCTTGCATCCGCCACAACGAGAAGCAGACGAGAAATCTCCAACAGGCTTGTAAGGTGGAGCTGCTATGATCTGTGCGATTAGCATACTTTTCCTCACTTGAGTGTCACGTGAAAGCTCGGCCAAACTTTGAGACTTTGAGTGAATGAAAGCAGCACCCAGGCCAGATCCTAACAATACCATGCGAGAACATTCACATGCTGCACATGTATCACATGCAATACGACTTCAACACAATATCCTCCAATCTCCCACGACGGCTGAACATAAACACTTTCAAAACAGAACTCGATTGGAACAACGTCTATACTACCTTGTACTGTCCCCCACATCATGGCAAACCACTCCTGCGCCACTTGTGGTGCCTCCGTTCCAGCAGCACGGCTCATAGCCTGCCAATCCTGCAAAGAAGGCCGCGACGTCGACGGTACTCGATCGACCATAGACTACTGCAGCCACCGATGTCTCGTGTCTGATTACACTCACCCCAGCCAATGCCTGGCACGCAACATTCGAAAACGCCTCTACCGTGCAGGAAGCATATTGCAACCAGTCTTCTATGCCTGGAGGCGAGCTTCATGGCATCGAGAGTTTGACCAAGTCGAAGACATCGATGGAACGCTCTACCTTTCTCGTTTCTCGAGAAGTGTACGAAAGGAGAAGAAGATCGCTGTGTACCCAGGCCCCTTTACCATGTTTCTGAGGAAGGTCGCAGGGAATGCGCAGCAGCAAAAGGTCATATTGAGTTACATGGGATGCAATGATGCTACGCAGATGTCGTATCAGCTTGTTAAGAGCATGCTTGGTGGTGAGTGAAGTTTCTGGTATCGTTTCATTGACTCGAGCTGACTCCTTCATCCAGATATCACGACCAGCATAGAATGCGTGTACTTGTGGCATCCCAAAGGAAGCTATAAAGTCGTCGATAGGAGCCTTCCTGTCAGCGTTCTGCACGAAGTGCTCGCGATCGACGCAACAGACGGAAACTCGTACATCATCGACCTCTCCGGGGCACAGATCGGTGTGAGCAGTCCGATCATACCGCTGGACCAGTATATGGAGCGTTTGAATCCGAGGATTGTCCACATCTACAAGCACGAACGCTGCCTTGCTCGGGCAGACTACATGCTGAAGAAGGGGCTCGGAAACAACCAGCTCGACAGGATCGCTGCGACGCTATTCCATATGAGCGAAGAGCTCAACTGCTTTGTCACCGAGAACGAGGCAAAGTTCAAGGAAAGTCTCGGCGACGTGTTGCAATTCAAAGAAGAGGATTATCGTCGAGATCGAACGTATTGGGAAGACGTGATGACGCTCACTTTACAGAACACGTTCACCTTGCGAGAGAGAGATATGCATCCTACGATCATTGCAGGAACATCGTCATTGGATCCGCGTTTGAAGAAGTTCTTGGTTCCGCTCTCGAAAGACCGTTCCCGGAGAGACATTGGATCTGGTATCTACAAGTTGTTTCTTGATCAAGAGCTGCCAGAGATGGCGATGGCGGGGCTGCCTCGAGCTGAGCCCAGCGCTATCGAGCCGCAGACCATTGAGGCTGATGTACAAGTGCCTGCTTTCGCCGAAAGAGATGCCAAGAGAACTTGCTGCCAACGGTTCCAGAGTTTAGGGTCGGCCTTATCTTCCGTCAAATCTCGTCTATGCAAGAGAAAAGGCGTCGACGAGGCGAGTGAGTAGGGTCGGCCTCTTGAACCAGCTCTAGATAGTCTCAATCGGATAGGTGATGTACTAGAGTGTCGGCTTGAGGAAATCCCCCATTTTGCGTCCTTCCGCATGACAGTACTTCCAAGCTCCGTAGATTTTCCAAACAAGGTACCAAGTAGCCCACCAAGTCAGTATTACTGCCCCGAGTGTGACCATAGACCACCAGAGCCAGCCAAAAGCGCAGGCTGCGTCTCCTTCTCTCTCAGGGATGCATAGGTACCACATCATCACAACCGAAACTGGTGGCCAGAATTTTTGCAATTGGAGATGCTCCCAGAAGCACAATCGGAAAGGGATTCCTGGTCGTCCGGCTGTAAAATTGCTCGCGAACTCTTGCATTGGACAGTGGAATGTCCAGAGAAAAGTGGCCAGGGCCACGACAAGGGCAAAGTGGCCGAAATGTAAATCCTCGAAGTAAATGCGGCCGTTGAGCCAAGCCGAGTCGCTCGTTTCGCACCAGTCGTCGATGATGCATGATGTGACCCAGTTGGGCATTTTAGTGTACTCCATGGTGGTCTGGATTCCCTCTGTCTGCTTTGATTGATCACCAGCAAGGCGGAAAACAAAGCACTGAAGTATCGCGGAAAGGACTCTGAGCAAGGACCGTTCACTCTCAGGTGCTGGCACTTCACTCTCCCTGAAAATGGTGCAGTTCACTACAGGTCTCGTGACGGTGTCAGATATGATGATCTGGTGTTGTGTTTGGGGTGCGAAGGAGGACAGCTTGAGAAGAACAGCCGACAGAGGCTTCAAATATTTTACCCATGGCCGTTTCATTTGGTTGGTCTCGGGCGCTGCGCTGCACGGGGTGCGAGTGTTGAGACACCCTCTTGGAATCCGGTTCATCATATGGACGTGATCATCAGAAACACTCTCGCATAGAGCTTTTCGTCCAGGCTGTCTTCACTGACGCCCACGCCAACAGCCCGAATTGAACATGTCTTGCAGCCATAATCGATGGCCTCGCAAAGGGACTTTTGGTTCAATCTTCTGCTGTGTTCGCCGGATCCTCATGATGCCGAATGCTTTTCCACCAACGCCTTGCTAAGCGACACCAGACCAGCCTTACGCCGTAAACTCATGATTTTGCTTTCACGCCATCGTGTGATACCTCTCGAATAGTCCTCATTCGCAGATTCTCATGACTTCGATCATTCTCAGCCTTCAGCCTCTGCTGCTTCCTGCGATCCCGTTCATCAGCCTCTCGCATCTCCAGTCCGGCCAACTCGATCTCACTCAACTCCTCTTTTCTGTTGTCTTTGCGTTTGCCACTCGAAGTGCTCGGTCTGCTGTTGTCCGCGACATCTTTCACCTGCTGTGCTGCCCAGTCTCGTGTCCTCTGCTCGGCAGTCGTCTGAGGCCCGCTGGGTGGTTTTGCGACCGGCGGCTCAGGAGAAGCTTTTGTTGCACCATCAGACGTCCTTGTCTTGGGTGCTCTCAGATCACTACTCCCATCGTTTTGCGCAGTGGCCGTGTCATCGACCGCGGATTCTTCCTCGCCACCTCTAGTATTCTTCTTTCTTGGCCACAGACTAGGCAGCACAATTTGTTGGAACCGAGGCTCGACGCATCTATCATCGAACCATTGATGTATCCTGGCCTCGACTAACTGCGCGATCTTGGGTACATCCTGCAAACGACTTCTGCTGCCGATCAGCGAGTGTACGCTCAAGTCAAGTCTGTAGTCGTCCAGGAAGGTGAAAGTTAAAGTCGTGGGGCTTCGTCCTGTTGGGTTTAAAGGATGTCCCTCATTTGACTCCGTTTTTCCACCTGGAGTTTCCAAGCCCACACCACCTTCTTTCGTTGTCTGCTCAAATGATCCAGGCTGGTTGCTGGGACTGAAACTGAGGCTCAGTGTCCCGCTGAACCTGACCACGCTTACAGATAACGCCACAGGTAGCACCATCACGAAAGGCTTGGGGTAGTTGAGCACCAGCTTGGTCTCAATGCCCAACGTGACCACATCACTCAAGTCGACATCCATTCTCGCCTGTAACCTCTCTCCACGTTGGCCAGTAAGCTCTTTCAACGGACTCCCATTCTCATCCACAGGTATGACACGACAGTTGCTGAAAATAGGAAACTCATCTCCCAAGCTGATCTCCGTAACCCGAATGTCATCGATGAAATCTGGCTTACTCGTTCCATTGAGCAATTGTGTCAGACTGCCCAAGACAGCCTCATCTTCCTGCGCATCAGCTCGCAGCTGTGCAATTGTTTGTGCAATTAGCACATTGAACCAGTCCAGACTCTCGGGCTGGTGGCCTCGAACATTGTAGTATGTCTTCTCCAGAATCTTCTGCACAGTCAGTCCTCCATCGGGCCGAGGTTTCAGGATTGCAGGAGCCGAAGGACGTGGTCGGAGGGCTGTTGAGGTAGAGAGGGCGCGTGCCCGGGAGAAAGAGAGCGTTCGATTGCGGCGGGCTGCAGCGCGGGCGCTGGCTCTTTCGTCTGCGGAGGGCGCGTCGCCGAAAATGAAGAACTTGATGAAGATGAAGAGAATAAGGGCGAGAGTAAGCTGTCCGAGTAGAAAGCCCCAGAAGAAAGAGCCGGACGAAGGTGGTGGGTAGGCGTAGTATTGAGATTGCTGTGCTTCTGTATGGTCGTTAGTGCTTTTGCCTCTGTTCGGACGACAACAGGATTGGCAGTACGTTGGTAGGCCTGTGACTTGGCCTTTGACATGATGTGCAGCTACCAGCGCCGCCGGAATGGTAGGCAAAGTGGTATGCGAAGCATGGTGCGGGACTGAAGATGTGAAGAAGCACAAAATGATCCGCACAGGCACGAGATGACGTCTGCGGGCCAATGCCCTATGCACAATGCACGGAATGAGCTCCTTCTCTCCACGAATGATTAAGTGAACGATGATTTGGTAACATTGATAATTGTCTCATTTGCATCGACTTTTCATGTCGACGTGCTCGCTATCAACTCCATAGAGCGCCAGGTACGCCTCCCAACGCTCATGCGCCCAGCATTCATAGCGTACTATACAGAGTCATGTCCGACATTGCCCTCCCAGTCGCCAATATGCATTTCGAAAGCAGAAAACCAATACATGCCGCAGAGCCATGGAACAGTTATGATCGATGGCTCTAGCGCACAGTCCAAGTAGCAGAAGCGAGAGATATCGATCAGTCGCTGTCGTCGCTGCCGGCAGTCGCCGTCGACTTTCGCTTCTCTTTCTTGGCTGCCTTCTTTGCTTTGCGGGCGGCCTTTTCTTCTGGTGTCTCGCCCTCGTGCTTTCGCTTCTTCTCCTTCTTGGCCTTCTTCTCGGCCTTCTCCTCGTCTTCGTCCTTTCCGGTGGCAGGGTTGACAGCGTCAGCCATCTCAATGTCCTGTTTCGAAGGAAGCTCCTTGACCTTGCCAGTGATGCCCTCCTTTGCTGGAGCGCCTTCTGCAGCCTGTTGTTCTGTGGTACCCGAGGTGCCATTGACGGCGTTCTGCTCGTTGAAGTCCTTGTACTCTTGCTTCCATTGAGCTGGGGTTTGCTCGTTAGTACGTCCATACTTGTCGAGCTTGCCACTCTCCTTCAGCTTCTTCTTCTCGGTTGCAACTGGACCCATGCCCCATCTTCTCGGGTAGAGGTCACGCTCCATGATGCAGCGCTTGACCTTGGCAACGACACCGTGATCGCATGATGAGAGCTCGACGGTGCTCATCTGTGCAATGGCAAGTGCAATAGCCTCGCCCTTTGTCGTCATGAGAACGACTTCCTCGTACACCTCGATACCGGCCTCATATCTAAGGAGACCAGGAATCATCAACTTCGCACCGTAGCAGACAGCATTGACGGCGCTGTCCTTGACCACAATACGCTTGTAGGTAGTGAGAAGTGTTTCGAGTGGCTTGATAACCCTGCGAAGGTACGACTCGTCGCGCTGGTTGTCGTAGAGCCATTGTGCGTCCAGGCAGTCGTGAAGGGTGACCAAAGTGTCATCCTCTTTCATGGCTCCTGATCTTACACGACGCAGCTCTTGCATGTGACCACCCACCCCGAGAAGGAGACCAAGATGCACACAGAGTGTTCGGATGTAGGTACCGGCCTCGCAGGAAACCCAGAAGACAGCAAGCTGACGATCATTGTCGAACTCAAGCAGCTTGCTCTCGTGGATCGTTCGGATACGCAGCTGACGCTTGACGGCAGAGATGAGCGGTGGACGCTGGAACAGCGCACCGGTCAACGTCTCCAACGCGCGTGCGAGCTGTGCCTCGCCTCCTGGCAGCTTGTCATGCAGTCTCAGCACTGCCACATACTCCTTACCAGCACCCTGCTGACTCTTCACAAGCCTCGTGGCGCGATCGATACAGACGATGAGACACCCTGTGACCTTCGGATCGAGGGTTCCAGAGTGACCAGTGCGGTCAACACGCAGCATGCGCTTCAGCCATGCTACGACTTCGTGCGAGGATGGGTTCGAGGGCTTATCGAGGTTGATGACACCGGATGAGATGTACGATTTGAGGTCGCGCTTGAGAGGTGCGCAGCCGTTCGGAATGGGTGTGAAGTGGCCAGTTCGGACGAGGACTAAAAGTTTAGGTCAATATCTGCGTGCACCACCTCGAGAAGCGAATCGCAAGTCTGTCGCGTGCCGATCGCCGCATTTTATTCGTGAGAGACTTACGTTGATCCCAGTTCTTGAGCAGTAGAGGCCAGTCTGAGGTGTTGAGATTTGGCGCGACAGCCTCTGGCTTAATGATCTGCTCGTCCTCCTCTTCCACCTTCTTCACCTTCACCAACGACATGTTCGCGACTGTCTCCTTCTCTTTAAAATGTCCGGCTTGTACCAGTGGTGCCTACCGTAAAGCGGGTGCAATGCGATAGGTGATTCTGGTTATAGCCGATTTTGAGCGCAATGTGCAACTTGAAGCTTGCAGCTGCTCGGAAGTCTCTGGGGAAAATTATCTCGAGGAGCATTGACCACTTTGCCAAGTTGTTCTTTGCCTCAGGCCACAACATCCAGTCTTCATGCCCATGCCCATCGCTGACGACTCTTCCGCTTCAGCTCTTCCTTTGTCAGCGTGAGCGATAATTTGGACGCTCTACGATGGTATGTTGCCGCTCAGCCTTCGCTTTATCTAGTCTCGGACGACTTCCGCTGGCAATGACCTTGAGCGTCACATTTGTCATTTTGGAAGTCTCAGAAAATGGCTTGATGCCATCAGTCAGCCTCTCGGGCTGTCTGCTCCTCCCGTAATGCAGTTATGTTGACAAGGTCCCGCTCACTCGCAGCAGGATGATCAGGGTTCGATGCTACACTTCTCTCCTACAATCTTCCACCTGCATATACGAATTCGAGGAATTTAAGCTCCAGGCCTTCTCGTGGCTCTCCTGCTAGGACACCCTCTGAGCCGTAATAAAGTCGACCGCGATAGTGCCGCTACAGTGCCTCTAAGTGGTCGATCGAAGAGTAGACCCGCCAAGAGGAGAAGTCACCGCTTCGCAGTGCAGCAGTGCGCTTCACAATCTGTCACCTGCATACCCGGATGCGATCAAGTCAAGCTCAAGGCCCTTCGTGGCTCCGCTGCCAATAACAAGCTGCCTTGAGTCGACTGCCGAAAAGCTTGCAAATGCCCACAAAGCGAAAGGTAGCCTGCTACTCCATCTCCAGATTCAGGTGACAGACTGTACAGGGGCGACGGAACAGGCTTAGCACACGATTGAAGCCAGTCAAGAAAGTCTTAGTCGTCCCTAGGGAGAAGAGGTATGTGCTCCAAAGCCCCAGTAAGCTGACATATGTCGGCTGTCAAAAAGCTTGCCAAAGCCCCGATGTGAGAGCGCACTGTCAAGCAAGCAGCCAGTCAGGATGCATCAGATTGACAATGGAATGGTAATCGCATACAACAGCTATCAAAGGGCTTCAAAAGATGCTATAGACAGGCTACTGACGCGCAGAATGTTCATGAGTTTTACCGGCGTCCGATTAGTCATTATCGCAAGCTATACTAAGACTTGTCAGCAATACCGGCTTGGCAGCCAGCATGATAAGCAAGTGGCACTGTGTTGTATATGCTCAACACGAATCGGGGTGTGCTGCACCTAGCTAATCGCCATGATTATCTACTAGTTGTAATAGCGCTGACGATGTCTCACGCCAGCAGAGCCTAGATAAACAAGCCCGCTGTTCGTACGACATGTGTGCATGGGAAGCCCCTTACGAGCAGTGACAAACACGCTTTTTGTCCTCGTCAACATCCGCTGAAGAGCGGCAATGGTGAGATGCTCTTCACGCGGTTGCATCGGAACAGATCGTCGGGAGAATCAATGGAAACACTACGCAGAAACAGCGAAATGTGCCCGTTGGTCCAGGCCCTGCCAATATTGTTGAGCAGATGCAGACGACTCGAGTGATAGACTGTATTTAAATACCGCGGCGCAGGTGTTTCGCATCAAGAGTTGTTCGAGTTGAAGACGTACCGCCCGCCCTTCGAATACGTGAGAGTCATACACGGTCAACCAATCTCCCTCTCGAGCCACATCACACGCGCGGGAAGATCCTGCCACTACATCACAATGGTCAATCTCAACCACATTCTTACCCTCACTACCCTCCTGGCCTTCTCTACAACACTTCTGGCTGACGACCAGTGCGCCTCCGCGGCGGGGGTAGCTTACGTCTACTTCAATAACGACAAGAACTGCAATCCCAATACTCCACACACCGAGAGAAGATGGAACGGCTTCAACGATCAGGCAAATTTCGCATGCTGGAATCTTGACGCCGCGCACGGCACTGTGGGCAGTGTGTAAAAATCCAAATCCGACGGCAGGTGTGCCGTCAGGTTTTATACGGATAGGAATTGCAAAGACTACTTAGCTGGGCACGCAATTTCGCAAGAGGGTTGTATGGCATTGCCGCCAGGGGCAAAGAGTTTTGATGCAGGTTGTAATCTGCCGACTCCCCCTTGTCAGGAGTGAATGGCGAGTGCAGCATGTGCTTATGGTGCTGTGAATGTGGTTGGATCAAGGTATATGCAGACGTTCACGGAATAGTAGCCTCTGTTCAGGAGTTTGCAAAGCTGGAGCATCCCGAATAGACTGTGCCCAATTGCTCATACATCTTGATCGTTTGGACAGCTCGTCCTTCAATTCGGGCAGGAAGATACAAGAACTGCATCTATCGATCTTCGATCGCGTCGACGTCCGCACGGAGCTTGTTCTTCACTGTTGAGTGCCATTGGTCCCAGGAGCTCTTGTTTCCGCTGCATACACGCTGCGCCGGAAGTCTCTGCTTCGGTCTTCAACGGCTACAATCGTGCTGGCCTCTGCAGCATTGGCAGAGTAGTAGTCGCAGCGGCTAGGTGCAGCTCTGCAATCGCCTGCTGTGGTTGTGGAATTCGCTGAGTTCCAACCGGAGACTATGGCTCACAGACTGCCTTTCGATGCTACTTCAGACAGTTGCTCCTGACGTTCTTCAGCACAAATCCTTGAGTTGGCTGGCCCGTATCTTGTGCCCAAATGCTGCCTCAGGCGCTTGCCGAGGCTTGCTCTTGCGGAACTGCCACCACCTTCCGGATCGAGCCACGGGGCTGAGAAGCAGATGGGCGCGCGGATTCGATGCCATTTCCTTTATTCTTTACAATGAGAAGGTAGGGCCAATCATGCCTCTCCTCACACCAGTCAAGGTCAAGCGCACTGTCGTCAATGGTCAGAATCCCATACTTTACGACAAGCAGCCAGCTAGCGAGATCTTCGCCCCAGGGCAAGCATATCTCGGCCGACAGACTCTTCCACCAGATAACAAATGGTCAAATGTTACACGATCTTTCATGGCACCATTATCGCACTACCATCTCTTGCAAACTGAAACCTTTTATGTCGAGTCTGGCAGCGGAATCTGGTACGCCTATGGCAAGAAAATCCCTCTGACCGCAGGCCAAAAGATCACAATCCCACGCTTCACTGCTCATACGTTTGCCAATGCGCCTGGAAGCACGAAACCACTTGTCGTGCTGTACAAATTTGACGCACAGATGTATGAGATGGAGAGACGATTCTTCGCAAATACGCTCACGTATCTGGATGATTGCCGAGTACAGAGCGTCGAGCCGAGTGTCTTGCAGCTGTGCGTATTTCTGAGCGATGCGTGGATGCCTCCTAATATTGTTCCTGTGCCTCGGATTTTTGGGAGAATGGGCCGGATGCTTCGTGAACGCTTGCTTCATGTGGATATGTGCGTTCGTCGGGAAAGTGTTGTATGGATACAAAAGCTCGTATGAGGAATATTATACCAGCGGAGACGTTGGTGGTTCCGTCTACGAGGGCAAGAAGAGCGCGTGAGGTGGTGAGGGTATAGCCCGGGCCAGCATTCCTGCATTGTGAAGAATACGAATAGTTTTGCACGATATGTTGGGTCACCAAAGACCAACAGCCCTTCGCACAGCTTTCATTGTCGGTTCAGCATTTCTGGCAGCTGCCTCGGCACCAGCTTCTACAATCGCGTCAAGGTCATCGCTTTCCATGATGTCCGCGTACCGTTCGCGGATCGGCTTGATCAGGCTGTTCACCGCTTCGGCAGCACGATCTTTGACAATTCGCAGGCTCAGATTCTCCATCTCCTTGGCTAAGTCCTCCTGACTGCCAGCTGATGTCGTGTCGTATCCAGAGGAGTAGTAAATCAAGTCTATGAGGTTGCTCACCCCAGGTCTAACTTGAGGATTATAGGTTATTCCCGATAATGAATCAGTCACGGCTGACTTTAGCTTTTGCTTGATGGCTTCCTCAGAATCCGTAAGCAAGATTCTTGACTTTGGATTCGGATGTGACTTTGACATTTTTGATGCTGGGTCGCTCAATGACATGACTCTTTTGGCGGGACTAATGAGAGTCTCTGGTGGCGTGAGAATGCTGGAGCCGTACTGATGGTTGAAGCCATTGGCCACTTCACGGGCAAACTCGAGATGCTGTGCTTGATCGTGACCTACAGGCACATGTGTTGTACCATGCACTAGCACGTCAGCAGCTTGAAGGACTGGGTAGGAAAACAAGCCGAGCTTCAGTCGTTCGTTTCCGTCTTTTTCGTTGGAGGTCTTGTCTTTCCACTGTGTCATGCGGCTCAGGTAACCTGTCGAAGCCTGACACGAGAGGATCCACATCAATTCTGAGTGCGCTGGCACGCTGCTTTGATGGAAGATGATACTGCGTTCGGGGTCAAGCCCAATGGCCAGCAGCATGGCCATCGACTCCTTCTTCCACTGTCGGAGCTGCGCTGGATCTTGCCGAATTGTGATGGCATGTAGGTCGACAAGCGAGTATATCAGCTTCGTCGACTCATCTGCTTCATCTTGTAGTCTGACCCATTGTCGCAGAGCGCCCAGGTAGTTGCCCAGGTGCGGCACGCCAGTGGGCTGTATTCCAGAGAAGATGACCTTGCGCGACAGCTTCTCCTCCGCGTCGCTGCTAGTCGACCAAAAACATTTTGCGTCAGCACGACGCCCGACCTGTCGCAATCTTTCAGACACTCGGAGATGACCTCTTGCAATTCTGCAAGACGGCCTCAGTACTGAGAACATCAAGAATGCTGACATGTGGTGAGGTATGAAGACGGAAAGAGGTCGTGAGTGCGGAATCGGACAAGCCGGCGGAAGCTCTCAAGAAAGTTTGACTTCCTGCTCTGCCAGAATCGCATTTCGTCCCACACCACGACCGCCGCGTCACACTCATTGCAGTGCCCTCCAACACGGTCGCCAACATGGCGTCCACGCACTCGAGCATCCGACCCAACACGTATCTCTTCTTGCGATTGCCTAGTGAGATGCTGAAATTGGTCGAGATCAAGGTTAACACGTAGGTCCTGTCTTTTCGCTCTTTCGAGCCGCGTCCGACGATTCGACGACTCCTGTCCGCCATACACGATACTGAGAATGGCGCAGGATCATCGAGGTTGGCAAACTAGGCTCATTTCCCTCAAATTTACTACTCGGTCGCCCATACCACCACACATATGAGATTCTCGAGAAAAGAGACGGAGAGGCGTATTCCAGATTGAGAATTGTGCCGCAGGCAGAATTGAATGCTGAAGCAGGCTTGGACGAGCCTTTACCTTCGGAGTCAAGAGCAGAGCCAGGAACGCCCAATGGGACAACCAGCCTACCCGATGGCTACGAGCTGCTCGGTGAAGATGGGTCAATACTGATGAAGAACAACCGATTGACGGTCGACGATGCGACACGGCAGACTCTTACACATGCTGAGATCGAGGAGCTGAAGAAGTCGGCAGGTGCAAAGGAGGTCATTGAGAAGATTCTGGCCAGCCACACTGGGCTGGATGAGAAGACGGTCTTCTCGAAAGCGAAATATATGCTGCGCAAGAACAAGAAGTACCTGAAGAGGTTTACAGTCCTGCCAATGGATCTTGGAAACTTAATTGACTACATCACGGACAAGGAACCGCCTCGGATTATGGACATGCGCGAAGAGGCGCTAGGCTTGATCACTGCCTGGAGTCACGCGCACTATAGCGGAACCGATGGGCTTCCGGACCAGAAAGACGATGGCACAGCATACGGACGATGGCTCGTCGCTGAAGACACTGGAGGTCTGATTGTAGCAGCTTTGGCAGAACGAATGGGCATTCTTTATCCACCGCCATCGAAGGAATCACCGAAAGAGACCGAGGAGCACACACGCTCTGCGAATGGTAATGCAGACAAGTCAAGCGACGCATCAGCCCCGACTAAGAGTCAAACTGTACATCGCGACTATCCCGCGCCTGCATCGTCGAACTCCATAACGTTGGTGCATCCTGCTGTCCAGCCTAATGTCTCGATCCTCAAATATTTCGGTTACGACACGAGCAATCCCACAGGCTCTCCCGATCAAGCTGAACACCCTCTGCATACCCATTTCAAGTCATTATCCTGGTTACAGCTACTGCAGCCTGAAGAAGATCCTTTGTATACTGAGCCAGAACGCCAAACAGAAGAAGTGCTCGCGTCTTGGAAAAGCGGGAAACGAGGAACGTATTTCAAGAAGCGTCGGCGGTGGGAACGTTGCAAGTCAATTGTGGACGAGACCCGACAAGGAGAATTTGACGGGCTTGTGGTAGCATCACCGATGGACCCAGTCAGCATTCTCGAGCATGGTGTGCCGCTAATACGTGGTGGCGGACATCTGGTCATGTATAGCCCGACTATCGAGCCCCTTGTGCAGGTTATCGATCTCTACTCGAAGGAGCGACGAGCGGCATACATTGCGCAACTCGCCAGAGACGAGCTGCCAGATGCAGAGGACTTTCCGGTGGACCCGCGCCTTCTCCTTACTCCATCAATACAGACGAGTCGCGTGCGAGATTGGCAGGTATTGCCAGGCCGGACGCATCCTCTTATGACGAGCAGAGGCGGAGCGGAAGGTTACGTGCTCACGGCGAGGAGGGTGATTCCTCTCGCGGGTGGTGTTGATGCAAGAGGCAACTTCTACGGGAAGAAGCGAAAGACGAATGCAACAGTCCCCGCTGTCACTGCTGCTGGCCCAACCGAGGAGGTCAGCACGGCGTCAGTGGATGCCCTTGTGGAAGCTACCGCAGCAGCGCCTACACCAGCATAGTCTGAGTAGGCAGTTCGGACGATTGCATCCGGTGTCAATTGAGGCAATTGGGCCAGTCGAAATGGCTGTTACAGAATAAAATATTGACATGATCCTCATCAAGACGAAATTTGGTCCCTCCGCCTAGTGCTCAAAGTCGCCACTTGTTCTCTCCATCCCTTCGATACACTGATGCCTCATCCCCTGGTACAGGTGGTAGCGGGGGTATTTTCTCGTTGTCATCGAGATGCAAAGCATTGTGCCCGAACAGCCAATCGTTCCTTTCACGACACCCCCAGAAGATTGGATTGCTTGCATCGTCCCGCTGCATCAATTCATCTCGCTCCTGTCTCGCAGGTCCGTCGTACAGGTGTAGCCACTCCTGTAACACTCTTGTGTTTCTCGCCACGTACGCCGCTCTGCGCAGTCTGGCCTTTTGATACTTCTCCAACGCTGCTGGTATGCTTGTCTCGGTATCGAGCGCTGCTTTCAGCGCAGCCGCGTCTTCGGTGGCTTGAGCAGCACCTACGTAGGAGTCAGAAATGACGATCGGCGATTTGCAAAATGAGGAATGATAATTCTTACCTTGCGCCATACTAGGCATCATTGGATGGCACGCATCTCCGAGCAGACACACCTTTCCGCTCGCATGCACCCAACTGTCTAACTGCGAGAAGTCCGCCAACCTCCACTTCAAGTACTCTCCCGTCATGGCACATAGCTTCCTTAGCTGCGGGCACCAGTCGTGGAACCTCTTCACCAGCTCTCCATTATTCCTCGCATTCTTCCACACGTCCTCTCCCATAGGCTCGCCTCTGTCAGAACTGTGCGTCACATAGAGAATGATATTGTATAATTCGCCTTCACGAAGCGGATAGCTCACCGCATGCCCTTCTGGTCCCAACCATTGTGTTGCCCACGGCTCAGTTACCAAATCGCGCATCTCCGGATCCGCAAGAAGAGGCGCAGCGGGAACCAGGATGCGATATGTGACATCGCCTGTATCTTGCGGAGTGATAGGAGAGCCATTGACAGCATTTCTAGCGGCAGACTTGATCCCATCGGCGCAGACCACAAGATCAGAAGCTATCACTTCGCCGCTGGCAAGCGTAACTGACGGGCTATCAAAATCGTAAGACGAAACCCGGGCTCTCAACCGTATTGTCACATTTTTCCTCTGCTGGAGCGTTTGCGCAAGCAGGTTTATCAAATCTGCGCGATGGATGAAGTAGTATTCCGTGCCGTACCTCTCCTTGACATCGCTGTAATCGCAATCGAGGAGGACCTTGCCTTTCCAGTCCATGAAGCGATCTCCTCGTGAGATTTCTTTTTTCACTTCGCTGAAGTCTACTCCCCATGCTTCGCTCAGTCGGACTGAATTTGGCGGCACACGAATCCCGGCGCCGACTTCTTCGAACGCTGAGGCGCTTTCTAGGACTGTGATATTGTGATTCGAGGAGCTTAGTGCGAGGGCCGTCTGGAGACCGCCGATGCCTGCTCCTACAATGGTTATGTTGAGTGACTGCATTCTGAGTCAGTTGGACGTTGAGCGCGAGGAGTGTTATAGCTATGTAAGGACGACTTGAGCACTAGAAATATGGGAATTGAGTATAGCCGCTCAGCCTGGAGAGGAAGAAGCAGAGAGCGGTGAGCAAGGAAAGAATGGCAAGTCTGGTAAGTATGTGTCTCCTCAGGCACTGCGATACTTGCTCGTTTTGCATTTCGATGCCGTGTGGCTCGATTGTAGGGTTTGTAGCACTGTGAACCGCGGGGACCGTGTAAGTTCGGAACAAGGGCAGCCATCATCGAACCAGCCGTTCCCAGCTCCCGTGACAGCTACAGCCGCGCACTCGGGCTTCTAGTATTGCTTTGCTGATGGTCATGTGCGATACGTCCTTGAGGGAAGTTACACTGCGAAAAGCTCTGTTGTGTTGCCCTCTATCTCGGCTTGTTCATCAGACCTCAGCTACAACAAGACAAGCGCCATCACCATCGACCGAAGGGTATGAAGATATATCGCAGGGTGAGAGAGACAATACACTTCCGATGTTCATGCAGTGCTTGCTTGATACTTGGTACAACGTTCGTGCCTGCATCAGACTGAGATTCTGTCATGATCCGGAGTTTCGGAGATTGCTCGGCTTCTCAAGCTGGAAACCCACCCTTCCTCCTTTGTTCCTTCCTGAACTTCCAACTACAGTATAATCTTCGAAACTATCAAAATGGAACCCACCCATCTCGAGCCGAGACGATGGCTCAAGCCTCTCGTCAAGGTTCGCTCTCGTGCATTACCACAGGGCGGGGTGCTTGGCAGCCAGAAACAACTCCTTTCTTCTAAAGCCGAAGTGTTTGTTAGATCCAGCGACACCTGACTCTGATACCACGAGACCGTATGCGCAATTGAGTCTTGAGCTACTCAATGTGCGAATTCAGATCGAGGGCGAATATTCACATACATCTGTTTCTGGTCCTCTACTTGGTGCATGTACGTCTGCTTCCCTGCCGTCTATACAGGCTCGGTAGGCGTCGGTCCGGCCTTCAGCATATGTTCTCTAATATCATAAAATGCCTCCCCGGCATTCCAATCTCCAGGACATTTTGCCAGCTGTCGCCCCGCCTCGACAAGCCATTCATCCCACTCTGGTGTGTCCGGGACAGAACGAGAGGCTCTCACCCAGTTGATGCTTCCTGATTTCTTGATAGCATCCCACAAGGCATCGGGGAAGGAGCCGTTGATAGACGTATGCTTCGCGGATATCTCCAGGCCAGAAAAGTCCCACGAGTAGCGCTCAGGCAGCAAAGCCGCTACCCAGTACAAAACGTTGAGCAAAGCATAGGTTACCGAGAGCGCTGCCTGCATAGTCCATGTACAATTGCCGAAGAGTGCAATGCTGGAAACGAGCATCAATCCTCCAACCACTCCTCCTGTCAACCGATTGGCGTAAAGATTCATGGAGTAGTGCGGAGCTTCGGATTCAAAGTAGAGCAGCTGAGCTATTTGAGCGCTGCAATGAACCACGGTAAACTGGCCGTCTCGAGTACGAAAAACAACATCGTCAGGCTTTCCGCGGAACCTATATTTGGGCAATCTCAATGAGTATCGTGCTCCAGCGCAGAGCACTGGTGCTGTGCCAGACATCACGGTGATGCCGATGATCGCAACCCCATCCCGAAGCAAGACTGCCCAGATCAGCAATCCAACGGATATAGCACAGCTGAGTACAGCGACAATGTTGGTTGGGCTGGTCCACTGGGGGCGAATTAAAGGCCAGAGACAACCATCATGCCCCTGATGGTGATCGATCGTCAATTCGCGAACACTGTACGGACTACAATCCATACCTGTGCCATGGAGAATGGAGGCGAAGTAGTTGAGGCCTGCCCTTTCGTTCTTGGAGTGGATGCCGATACAAGTCACGACGTCGTCGTCGAGCGGTAAGCGTCTCATTCGTTTTTCCGCTAATAACCCTTGTGGTGCTGGCATCAGTCGTGGTAGCAAGCACGTTGGGGAGGCCGTGATTAGGTGCGCGTTGACTTTGATGTTGCTCTCGCCCAGGACCGCCAGAATCGAGACAATGTCGAGGCGCCAGTCATTCCGCGCCGACGGAAATTGCAGCATTTTGAAAGTTGCTACGTTTACTGCAAGAGCGCAAGATCAGAAGGACGAGGTCCAGGAACTTGGACCTCGAATGCTACAGGATGCGTGCTCAGCTACTATATTCTGTGCACGCAAGGCTGAGTGGCTTTCCGTGGACGAGTCTAGAACAACGGCCGCATCACAACACCCAATCCTTCCAGGATACTTTATAAGGTCAAGCTCACCGCCAGCTATGGGCCTTGACGCCTTTACAACCCTGCCAGACGGCAAACGAACGGAGATTGTTGTGATTCTGCCAATAATGTTGCATCGTGAGAAAGACTTCCCTCCTCGCTTTGGGAAGAATCAGGCGAAGGAATGCCAAGGCAGTCGATCAATACCACCTACGGACGACTTGTGCTACAGTGCTTGCTATTAGGAAGGTGGTGCTGAAGTGGGGACATACTCCTCACCGATACTGCCTGCAGGATGCAACATAACTAAAGGACACAGCAGCAAAGTCTGCTTCTCTCGCATTCATTCTTTGCCCCTGTTCATGAATGACACGCTCACGCTTCCATGACCCACTCACTACACCTCGACCAGATTCAACGATCAAGAAGTGCAAAATGGACAAAGACAACCACATCAGCAAAACCCAAATCACCGCCTCCTCGCCTCCTCATAACGACCTCGAAAAACACACCCACTCAACCAAAAACATCGGCCACCTCAACCGCAACCTCAAAAGCCGCCACATCCAATTCCTCGCTCTCTCCGGCGCAATAGGAACAGGCCTCTTCATCGGCTCCGGCCAAATCCTCTCCCTCTCCGGCCCCCTCTCCGCCTTCCTCGCCTACACCATCACAGGCTTCAACCTCTTTTGCGTCATAAACTCCCTGGGCGAAATGGCAACCTACCTCCCCATCCCCGGCGCAGTCCCCATCTACGCCGCACGATTCGTCGATCCCGCTCTAGGTTTCGTGTTAGGTTGGAATTACTATTATCAACTTGCGATTGGAGTTCCGATTGAGACGACTGTGTCAGCGATTATTATTGGGTTTTGGCCGAATGGTGTGAGTACGGGGGTTTGGATTACGGTTTTGACGGTTCCGATGGTTGTGGTGAACTGTTTGCCGGTGGGGTTTTATGGGGAGGCGGAGTTTGTTTTTGGGGCGGTTAAATTGATTACTATTGTGGGGTTGATTGTTTTGATGTTGGTCATTGATCTTGGAGGAGCGCCGAGTGGGGATCGGATTGGGTTTCGGTATTGGTATGTATGGGAGGAAAAACAGAGCTGCGTGAAGATATTTTGCTGATGTTGATGTAGGATTGATCCGGGACCGATGAATACTTACCTTCAGCCTGGAGCTCTGGGCAGGTTCCTGGCATTCTGGAAGGTCTTCATTCAGGCGACGTTTGCGTATGGTGGCAGTGAGATGTGTGTCATTGCAGCAGGAGAAACACAAGATCGTAAGTGAAGCCTCTCCTCAAGCTTCAAAATTCATGCACCGCTAAATCTCACCAGCACGCCGCAACATCCCCAAAGCCGTCCGCCGCGTCTTCTGGCGTATCCTAATCTTCTATATCCTCGCCATCTTCCTCGTCGGCCTCTGCGTCTCCTCAGAAGACCCCCGCCTCCTCAACGCCATCGACTCCAGCGCTCCCGGAGCCGCCGCCTCCCCCTTCGTCATCGCAATCGTCAACGGAGGCATCCCCGTCCTCCCTCATATCCTCAACGCCGTAATTCTCTCTTCCGCTTGGTCCGCCGGCAACGCCTTCTACTACAGCAGTACTCGCGTCCTCTACGCCTCAGCCCTCGACGGCAAAGCACCCAAATTCCTCCGCTACGAGAAATTCGGCGTCCCATACGCGTGTGTCGCAGCCACAGCTCTGATCAGCCTTCTGGCATATTTGAATGTCTCGAATGCTTCAGCTCAAGTCTTCTTCTGGTTTAGTAATATTTCTGCCGTTTCGACATTGATCGTTTGGTGTAGTATTTGCATCACATATCTTCGATTCTATGCCGGGTTACGCCATAATGGGATCTCGAGGAATGATTTACCATGGAAAGCGCCTTTTCAGCCCTTTTTGGCTTGGTTTGGGATTTGTTTTTGTAGTGTTGTGGCGTTGTTTAATGGGTATGATGCATTTTTTCCTGGGAGGTTTAGCGCGAAGAGTTTTGTGCCGCCGTATATTAATATTCCGATCTTTTTCAGTTTGTTTGTTGGGTATAAGCTGGTGAAGAGGACGAGGGTTGTGAAGTTGGGGGAGATAGATTTGTGGAGTGGGAAGGCGGAGATTGATGCGACGGAGGGGACGTGGCCGGAGCGGAAGCCTAGGAATTGGTTGGAAAGGGTTTGGTTCTGGATCGCTTGAAGTTGTGATTCTATGTTGGTGCATAATCTGTGTGTCAACAATGTTTCATGATCACCTTTCAACTCACGCGCCTGCAACGCTCTCTTTGTGCTCCACTTGGTCAGCTACTGCCGCCTTGGTCTTCTCTTCGATGCCGGTCTGGTATCCATGCGCCTGAGCAGCTTTCGATATCCTCTCGAGCTGACCCTGCTCGCTGTCTCCTTCCTTTAAGCCGCCTGCAAGGTTCTGTTGGAAAGATATCGTCAGCTCATAGCTCGTAACGAGAGAGAGATTGTACTCACCACCTTCCACGCAGCAGGCAGGAGCACGTTCTGCTCAATTTCATAATGCCTTCCTCCACTTGAGTAGATGAACTGCCCTTGCCTGCTCTCGTCCGCGAACAAAGTGGCGACTTGCCGTGCCACGACGTCCGGAGTCTGCGTCTCCACGCCAGCAGCGTCAGTGATCTCCTTCGGAACCAGACCAGTCAGAGTCCAAGAAGGGCCGATGCAGTTGATCCGGATAGGCAGTTTCTGCGAGATGAGATTCGGGATCGCTCCACGCATCCAGCCCAACACACCATGCTTTGCAGTCGTGTAATCCCACACAGCGAACTGCTGGAACGAAGAGCCGGAAGCTGTGCAGACGATGGACCCACCTGGTGGACTCTGCTTCTGGAAATAGTGGAGCCCGAGGTACGAAGTGTTGATCATGCCTCTGAGATTGATATCGTACACCATGTTTGGCGGCTCTTCCAGCTCGCCGTTCGCATCAAATGTGCTTTCGAGATAGTTTGCTCGTCCAGAGATACCAGCATTCGAGAAGACATGATCGATGCGCGAATGTTTCGTCTCTGCAGTGTTGAACAGAGCTTTGAGCGACTCCCATGAAGTCACATCGGTTTGGACGAAGGTCAAATTGTCGTGCTGTATCGGCGGATCATTTCGGTCGCCAACGACGACGTATGCGCCTGTGTCGAGGAGAAGCTGGACTGTGGCGAGTCCTATGCCCGATGATCCACCAGTGATCACCGCGACTTTATCCTTGAGGGAAGCGAAGTCGGAGTCCTGGATCCAAAATTGGGCCATGTTGTGCTAGGTGAGGTCTGGGAGTGTAGAGTGTTTTCGGTGTCAAGCTTCACTCACGCAGGATGTCGGAGTCTATACAGAAAGCCTCATCGAGCAGCTGAGCTCTCTTATTGCGATTACAGCTCAGCACTCGGCCGAGGAACGCGTGGATTCCTGGTTCCCCTCATGGGCATTGTAGCTTCAGCAGACTCGTCCGCCGCGACTCTGCTCGCTCATGAGTAGCTCGTGCTGACCAGCCAGCCCAAAGCTGAGCTGCAGTGCTCCCATCGCAGTCACAGAAGGATGACTCCCATCTTATAGCGCGGCGCAGCAGGCCAGCACCTGAGGTCGGAGGGTTGGCAGGTGGATGGACGCGGTGGTTGTCACATGCCGGCTCAGTCGCGGCACTCAGCAGGCAGGGAAGCGCCGTCGGACCCTGCAGCACGTCTCGGCTCCTTGGCCGAAGCACGATCTTCCCCGCGATCGCAGGCGCAAATGACTCTTCGAACATTTTCTCGCCGCATCTGGCCGCACTCAGAGGCCAGTCTGGCACCGTGTCGCGCCCTACCAGACACAAGCACCCTTCTGTCCCAGCGCTCGCCAAAGCATTGCCGCATCGAGCTTCCTTTCGCGACCATTGCCTGCCCTCCGAGCCCAGCATATAGACTTTCCTAGTTCCGCCGATTTTCTTTCCAAGTGCCACCATCCCAATATCGCCTTCGACTTTCTTCCACTGCTGCCCCGCCCTGCATCTGCACACCCCACCGCCATTGAGCAGATATAACATCCTCTCCCCCTTCGTCTCCAGCACCAGCAAGCACATGGCCTCTAACGGCACCTCTGTATCACCTTTCCGATCTCAAAAGAACGCCGCAATGGCTGTCAACGACACCCCCGCCAACGGCCACGCCGAGCCCTCCACCATTACCGCCGCCTCGAAGACCAACACCACGAAGATCACATCGCAGAATGATCCTCAATCATCCTTCGCCGTCAAGGTCGGCTTGGCTCAAATGCTCAAGGGTGGCGTGATCATGGATGTGGTCAACGCGGAGCAAGCACGCATTGCTGAAGAGGCTGGTGCATGTGCCGTGATGGCCCTCGAGCGCGTACCAGCAGATATTCGAAAGGACGGTGGCGTTGCTCGCATGAGCGACCCTCAGATGATCAAGGACATCATGAACGCCGTTACCATCCCTGTCATGGCGAAGGCGAGAATTGGCCACTTCGTTGAATGCCAGATTCTCCAAGCCATTGGAGTGGACTACATCGACGAGTCCGAGGTGCTCACACCTGCCGACCCAGTTAACCACATCGACAAGAGCGTGTACAATGTTCCATTCGTGTGCGGATGCCGGAACCTGGGCGAGGCTCTGCGAAGAATATCAGAGGGTGCTGCCATGATCCGGACAAAGGGTGAAGCTGGAACGGGAGATGTCGTCGAGGCTGTGAGACACATGCAGACTGTCAATGCTGAGATCGCAAAGGCCAGCTCAGCATCTGACGCCGACCTTCGCATGATGGCCCGAGAGTTGGAGTGCGATTACAATCTGCTCAAGCAGACCGCACAGCTCAAGAGACTTCCAGTCGTCAACTTCGCCGCAGGAGGTATTGCTACACCAGCCGACGCTGCATTGATGATGCAAATGGGTTGCGACGGTGTCTTTGTAGGATCTGGTATCTTCAAGTCAGGAGACGCAGCGAAGCGAGCAAAGGCCATTGTGCAGGCCACCACACACTACAATGACCCCAAGGTCCTGGCTGAAGTCAGCTCGGGGCTTGGTGAGGCTATGGTGGGCATCAACTGCGACAAGCTGCCAGAGACACAGAAGCTGGCGACCCGCGGCTGGTAGATACTGCAAATTCGAAAAAGAAAACGGGAACATGACTGTACGCATAGCAGCGGGCGCTTCGGTATGGGTGTGATTGCAATAGAAAGAAAAGCGAGCGAGTTAGAGCACATCTGGGCGTGTTAGATTCTGTATCGCGCCTCACCGCGCCTAGGGTATCTTATGCAATCGAAACCGAAATCTCCAGGCCTGCTTCGGCGATCAACACCGAACATGCGTAGCTCTCACTTTTCTGTCGTTCATTACTTGACGCTCTCGATCTCAAACAAGCTCTTCCAGAATCGACTCCAGTTCTTCTCTCCTGAAAGGCACTAACAAGCGTTCCGTGCCTAATGCGTCTTTCCTCGATTCGATCATCTGATGATCATGGAACTCCTTCAACAGCGTCCTGAAATTGACCTCACTCGAGCACACGAACTCCTCCACCGCCTTATGGTAGAGCGTACGATACTCGACACCCGCAGGCGCCGCCGCTTGAACAGGTTTCGGCGGCTTCTTCTTCGTCGCTTTCGGTGGTCTTCCACGACCTCTTCCGCGCTTCGATGGCGTCTGTTGCTCTGCCGCCGCTTCATCTTCGTCTTCAACTCCAAGAATATCGTCAGGATCACTATCTTCTCCCAAACCATTGACTAACGCTGCTTCTCCTTCGATGTCGGCTAAAGCTAATTGCTCTGCTACCAGAATTCGGAAAAGCGAACGAGCGTTCTCTGGAAGGGATTTCAGGACGTAGCCTACGCCGTCTTTGCCGCCAAGACGTCTGCTGCTTCTGCCCAGCAGGGAATTCACGTCTTCAACAACTTCGATTTCGGCGGTGTAGGGTGAGAACGTTGTGGCGTCGTGGTGGAGGAACTTGTATTGGGATGAGAGGGCGATGTCCCACATCAGGGGGAAGTTGGGATTGTCGCAGGTGGCTATCAGCGATATGCTGGGATGCGCTGCTAGACGTGCTAGTAGGCCTTGAGTGGCGGCTTTGCGAAGATTTGCGTGGTCCAGAGAGTGGATGATGAGGTTGATGGGGGGTTTCGGAGGAGTTATGGTGACTGTTGATAGGATTGTATCCAGCATTGCAGCGGGCTGTGCTGGTAGTTTGGTCCCTTTCGCAATGACGACGCTTGCGACATTTGAGAGTACATCGCGTATTGTTAGGCCTGGAGCGTAGCCATTTACGATGACGATCTTGGGAGGTTTGTCAGACTGGCCATACAGATGCTCGGCAAAGTCCATGGCCAGCTTTCGTTTCGAGCCGTAACCATATAAGCAGATGTTGAAGCCTTCCTCGAGCTCGAAGACCCATTGGTCAAATGCTCGAGTATGGAGCTGCTTAAGGATCTCGACGTCGTCCTTGTGTGGGTCCTCGTAGGAAGTGATTTGTGTGAAATAGTCTTCATGATTGAGCAGCAGATGAGTGGGCATCGTGTTGGCCGAAGTCTTGTTCCCACCTGGTCGATTCTGGAAGAAGAACAACTCATGCGCAGGCAGATTGGGTGGCGGGCTGGGTGTGCGTTCACGCCTTCGTCCTTTCGGTCGTCCTCGTGGTCTGCCAGTCTTTGAAGGAGTGTCTGGTGCACTTTCTGGATCTGTAGGGTTCTCTGTATCGTCGACATCGTCGTCGCCCAATATTGCCTGCGCAATGGCCTCCTCTTGCTCATCATTATCATCGTCGCTGTCGTCACGTCCTGCTATCTGCTTTTGCAATGTTCGCTGGCTCTTTCTACGTGCGGAACGGTCATTGCGATCGTTGCGAGTGGCCTTGGGAGTCTCTTCATCGTCGCCATTGATCTCTTCTACTGGCTGCTGTGGTGTGGCAAATAACACTTTTCTCAGCGAGCTCGGCGTGGCATCGACGCTCTTCAGTCCATTTGCTTTGCTTGGAGTCTGCTTCAGGATGGATCTTGAAGATGTTTCCGATCCTCGTAGTGGACTTGACACAGTGGGAGCATGATCGTCGAGTCCGCCTCGTCTCGCCTTGCGCGGTGTTGTGTCGTCGACATCGTCCTCGTCAGGGGCCTTCCGCCTCTTGGGCATGTTGTATTGACGCGAAAAGGTGTTCTGTTGAAAGTTAACGCGTGAAGCTGTTTGAGGTGACGCGAATCGCCGGCGTCGTCTCGCTTGGCCATCCCTCCCCTCAAGCTGCACCTCCTCCTCGCAGACCTCGACAACAACCAAACACAAACACAGCAACAACCGCCAAGATGTTGTCCGGCGTGTTGCTGTTCAATCAAAAGGGCGAACTGCTCATCATGAGAGCCTTTCGCCAGGATATGCGCCCACGACTCGCCGACGTCTTCCGCATCCAAGTCATATCGAACCCACAGATCCGGTCCCCAATCCTCACGCTCGGGAGCACGACCTTCAGCCATATCAAAAGCGAGAACATCTACATTGTCGGTGTATCGAAGGGAAATGTCAACAGCGCATTGGTCTTTGAGTTCCTGTACAAGCTCGTCCAGCTGGGAAGGAGCTACTTTGGACGGTTCGACGAGGAAGCAGTAAAGAGCAATTTCGTGATGGTGTACGAGTTGCTGGACGAGATCTTGGATTTTGGGTATCCGCAGAACACAGAGACAGAAACGCTGAAGATGTACATCACTACGGAAGGAGTGAAGAGCGAGCGAGCACTGGAGGATAGCAGCAAGATTACAATGCAAGCCACGGGAGCATTGAGCTGGAGAAGGGACAACATCAAGTATCGAAAGAACGAAGCCTTCGTTGATGTGATTGAGGATGTCAATCTGCTTGTGTCGGCCACCGGAACAGTATTGCGAGCCGATGTGAATGGAGCCATTGAGATGCGAGCCTACCTCTCCGGCACACCAGAATGCAAGTTCGGGCTGAACGATGCACTAACACTTGGCTCTCATTCTGGAGGCCTAGATGGCGCGACCGGGCCTATTGGTAACCTGGCAGGCAGCAAAGCGACGAAAGCAGCAGCTGGTAGTGTCACGCTGGAGGACGTCTCTTTGCACCAATGCGTCAAGCTCAGTTCATTCACAACAGACCGGACGATTTCCTTCATTCCTCCAGATGGGTCTTTCCAGCTTATGTCATATCGTTGTTCGGAGAACGTCAACCTGCCGTTCAAGGTCCAGGTCATCGTCAATGAGATTGGTCGAAGCAAAGTCGAATACTCGATAGCCATCCGAGCCAATTATGGCGCAAAGCTCTTTGCTACGAATGTCAGCGTGCGGATACCTACACCTCTAAACACGGCAAACACGACACACCGCTGCTCGCAAGGCAAAGCGAAATACGTGCCTGCAGAGAATGTGATCGAATGGAAAATCGCCCGCTTCACTGGTCAGAGCGAATTCGTCTTGTCGGCGGAGGCCGAGCTCTCTGCCATGACAAACCACAAGGCGTGGTCAAGACCACCGCTCAGTATGCAGTTCAGTTTGCTTATGTTCACGAGCTCTGGCTTGTTGGTTCGGTATCTCAAAGTGTTTGAGAAGAGCAACTACTCCAGCGTGAAGTGGGTGCGCTATATGACAAGAGCTGGAAGTTATGAAATACGATTCTGAGTGTGTGCGTGTGACGAGTATTACTGAATCGCTGAGTAGCAGAATGGGCATCACCGGGTCACACACAGAGCATTTGGTGCAACAATTATCTGAAGAGCAGTTTAATGAAGTGAGGCATTGGCTATAGTGAGAAAGCGCCTCGAATCTGAGCATTATCACGCCAGCGCGCCGCGCACACACAACACGAACATCGCCGACAACGACATTAGACGACAAGGCGAAGGCAAAGCAACTGGTCAAGACCAGCCGATGGGAAGTACAATTGCCGAAACCACCATGCCGGACACTGGCACCGCGCCCGTCGCTCCACTGTCGACTGGCACTGACAACCATGCACTTGCCAAGCTGGACGAACCTGATCGAACGCGACCGCGTCTGCTTCTGGACCAAGTCATTGCGGCGATCTCGAGCCCGCAGGTCGGAAAGATGCGCAAGAGATTCCTCCGGGATGAGGGCGATGTGATCATAGTACTGGACCGCTGCGATTTGTCGATATCGTGTCGTATCAGGTCTGAAGACCTGCAAAAAGGCTCTGCTGCTACTTATCTACTGGAGCCAGAACTGTCTCCCGTTGATGGGATCAGATATCTCTGCGTTCTAGACTCAAGCCTAGGGAAAACACATGCCACGATTAGCTGGCCGTCCACTTTCTCACGAGATGCGTGAGGGCGAACAAGTGTACTCGCAGTGCAATGACATCGAGGTCGACTGGATCAGAGCTTATGAGACCTTCCTACGCGTGCTCTCACACGTGGAGCCCAAATATCATCTCATCGATTCGAAATCTGCTCGAGTCGCCTTGCCTCAACTGGAAGCTCTCAGCCGGATAGCTGCTGCAGAGAAGGCCAATCTGCCAAGTTCTTCAGTTACGACTGCTGCGAAACTGCTCTTTGCAGAGTATCCGGACATCTGGCCCGCCATTGCAGAGGATCCAGCACGATGGTTGATGATTGCGGAGAACTTCCACGTTACACCAGTCTTCAAAGAGGCACTGCTGCACTTGGCGGGCCAGTACCCTCGTCTCTCGGTTCGTTCGGCGAGCTTCACGCCCTCAGAGTCGAACATGGCCATTGTCGACAGGCTAGCTGCCCAGAACTACTATCATAATCTTGCCATCGACCACGAGATACTCCTCCTGACATCGGATGATGTGAACACGGACTCTTTGGAATATGCACTCCTTGCTCATTACCTCGATTGGGTGAAAGAACATCTTCGCATACACGGTCACGACAAGAACGATGCGGAATATCCTTTCAGATTTTGCGATCATAAGGATGACCCGAAATGCCTGCAGCCGGCTCACTTCTATCGGATGTTGCACAAAGGAGGAGACCACTACTTGCGTGAGAAGTCAGTATTCGAAGCTTTGGGGGAACGCACGGGCGAAAAGCTCAGTTCCGAGGAGCGAGACACCGCGCGCGAATATCTCAAAGCTTTGAAGGCAAAAGTCTCTTCGTTGGTGGAGCCTATGGTAAAGTCGTATCTCCAATACGATGGTAAGCACGAGTTGCCGTATCTCACCAATATGTCTCTGAGCGACAAGGACATTCCGTGGATCCCTGAGGACGCTGGTAGAGGCGATGGGAGTGACAGTGATGATGAGATGGAGGACTGACGAGGTTTACATCAGCGATGGCTTCTTCTGTTTGCAGCTGCACCTCCACAGCACTCAGAGGGCGCATTTCTGGCGCAGCTCTTGGCCATCAATTGGGTTGCAGAGGCAGCAAAGCTTGAAGATATAGCTGCATTTGCAGGTCTCCAACCTCGAATTAAAGAAATTGGCTCGACTGTTCATCAATGCCTTAATCGATCTACTTTGGAGTGCGTGCTGCTTGAAATTGTTCTTATCAGAGCAACGTGTGTGGTATCTCCGGCAGGGCAAGGAGCGATCATAGAGGCGATATCAAGGGCCAATCAGATCGCGGTTGCCCAAAAGACCAGGCTTCCATAGATAACACGACAACATCACTTCTTCTTTTCTCCATCCCCAGTCCGTTGACCTACTTGTCGTCTTCTCATTCTCCTCTCTACACACTTTATGGTATTTCTGCTGTTCCTACACCGCATGACCATGCGTCTGCACAGATCCTCTCGGACGTGGTCACGCAACGCGGCTAAAAGTAACTCTTACGTCAAGCTTTGCGCTTTGCGACGAGCCAACGGATGAGGTGCCTGGCCAGCGATCTGACATCTCCGTGCAGGCGCACTCTTTGACGCAGAATGTCATTGTGAGTTTGCGAATCGACGACGACTCGCAGGAATGGCAGAACGGCAGACAAGGTGATGCAAAATGGCTCAACACGTCCAGCGCCAACCGGCCTCGATCGAAAGCGGCAGATGCGTGATGGAGGGTTCCTTCACACCTCTGTTTGCGCGGCACGGAAGTCGCTCGGCTGAGGCAGTCCGAGGAGAAACAGCGTTTCCACAGCACGTCACAGCAGAAGAAACGAGGAGGAGACGTCTGCAGTCTCGCTGTCACAGGTAGGAGGAGACACGGGCGGGCGGCCTGCCTGCTGCTGTTCCGTACACATCTATTTGCATTTCCTCGACTCGTCGACGATCCCCTTCCTTGACGCGCTCTTGACGAAAGCTGCAGCCGCGTTACCGCTATAGAGCCGCACTTTCCTGTGGTTCCACATCCTTTGTCTCTACCACTGTTTCCTACGCCTTTCTCTTTCTTCTCGCCGCAAGACTGACAAGGAAACTGCTCTCACGCGCCAAGAACAGCCAGCCGCCGATTCGCGGCTCTGCTCGAATCTTGACAAGACACCATGGTACAATCAGAAGCCGCGAAACAATTCCTGGACTTTGACATCGACAAATGCGTCAACCCATACATCCCGCACAACCGACTATACATTCTCCCAAACTTCGCATCGCGATGGCTCGGATACCGACATGAACCGCAAAAGGAGCCCTGGCAAGCCCTGCAATGGCCGATCACATTTCTGGCGACTGTCGCTGGGTTATGTCTTGTCGGCGGAATTGGAAACCATGCGCCTGGCATTCTGGCATGGCATCCGCCTGTGATCATTGCGTCGCTGGGTGCTAGCGCCGTGCTGGACTTCAATACTATCAAGTCACCGCTTGCGCAGCCTCGAAATTCGATTATTGGAAACACATTAGCTGCCATCAGTGGTGTGGCGATTGCAAAACTTTTCCAACACAATTCGAATTTCAATAATATTCAATGGGTTTCTGGCGCTGTGGGATGTGCGCTTGCGTCGTGGGTCATGAGTCTTACGAACACGATTCATCCTCCTGGAGGCGCGACTGCGGTCCTGGCTTCAACGCAGGTTGAAGTTATTCGAATGGGATGGAGATATGTGCCGATTGTTCTGCTCGACAGCGTCCTAATGGTTGTTGTTGCGTTGCTCTTCAACAACATCTTGCGACAATACCCGATATACTGGTGGAGTCCTGGAAGCGTCGGAAGCAAACTGCGAAAGGAGAAGCGAGAAGAGAAGCACGGCAAAGAAGAAGAAGAGAAGGACGAAGAGCAAGGCGAGCGACAGAAGACCTCTTCGGACTCTGCCAGGTGAGCTTTCTCCCTTGTGTCTTTTTACTCGGCGTGCGAATACTGATCCTGAATACAGCGACGACAACACTCTTCGAAAAGAGCTCAGCGATCGCGTCGATTTTGTGGACGGCTTGGAGGAGATTCAAATCTCTCCCTATCGAATCACGCTGCCTCGACACGTGAAGTTGGATGACCACGAGGTGATGCTTCTGCAAAACTTACAGGAGCGTATTCGCATGCATGGCGAGATAAACGCACCTTAAGTCGGTGCTAAAGAGATGCCCATTTGCTTATTACAGCATGAGCGCCGCTTCTCAGTAACCAGTAATTTGTAAAGATAGCAGTCACGAGAGCATGCCGCGTTTGAACAGCCTAACGCAATTGACGAATTCATGAACCTCGTTCTCTGATCATATCTGACATGTTTCTGCATCCGCATGCATCCGCTATTCATAACATCTCCTCCTTCCCCATTTCCCTCCCGCTCAAGCAGAAATCGACTCCCTCATCTTCAAATACTCCTTCCTATACCCATTCGCATCCGTCTCCTCCCCCCGATTAAGAGGCGTCCACTTCGGATCCTCCTTGAACAACCTCATCGCCTTGGTATAATTCTTCTCATCCGTCGTAAACCGATGATAAATCCCCGCGGGCATAATCATCAAATCTCCCTTTTCCAATTTAATCCTCACCCATTCGTCCTCTTTATCGCGGACATCGAAGTAGCCTCCGCCATCGAGAATGTAGCGGATCTCTTCGTCTTCGTGGAGATGTTCGTGGAAGAAGTTTTTCACTTTTTCTTCGTAGTTGGGGAGGAGGGTGGGGGAGATTTCGATTTCGTCGCGGTTTTTGTATTGCCGCGTGCTGGCTATGCGGTTTACTTCGGCGAGGTTGTTGGGGAGTTCGTAGTGGAGGATGCCGAGTTTGGCGAGGTAGGCGGGGTCGACTTCGCGGCCGCTGTCGTGGGGTTCGCGTTGGTCGCCCTGGTGGTTGTGGTGTTAGTGGGTTGGATTGTGATTGATGCTGGAGATGCGGGGTGGTGGTGGACTTACGGGAAGGTTATCGTACCAGTAGGCTCTCATTGTGTCAGGTGCTTGGTGTCGTTGTGATCGCAAGTGATGCCCTGAGTGTTCTGTTCCTTGGAGTGATTGAAGGTGGTAGGTTATCAGAAGGTTCGTGTCTGGTGCAAGTGTTGGTTGGGCTCTGTTGACTGCTCGCTGCAAACTTTCCGTAATCGCGACAGCGAGACCCTGGGCTTTGGAGCGATGACGTGCCCAGCTGAAGGCTCCACTCCTCCACTCCTGCCTCAAATATATCGCACGTGTTTGGCTACTTCTTCCGATCGTCGAATCCAACGACATGTCTCGAAGAGAGGTCTATTGTAGATCTGCTCATGCCAAATCGTCGCGAGTGGTTCGACATATCATGTCCAGGGTCATGCTTTCCAAAGAGATCAACGAGGAGCCCGATATGGTTTGCCAGACACTTCTCTCAGGAAAGCAAATTGCTCGAAGCGAATGAACCACGCTCAATCCCACTCAGAGATTTCTCTGACAAAAGGTCCTTTGATGCGAACCATGTCTCTCCCTAGCACCGGGCTCTCCAGTTCATGCCAAGGCTGATTTGGTCCAGCTTTGCGCTCGGTGAGACACGAAGCTCTGTCAATGAGTTCTTGAGCCGACAGCTTGTACCCGTAGGCGTGTTGCACCAGGCCCACAACAGACGGCAGGCAAGCGCAGATGATGGCCACTCCGCACTCGATCGTGCTCCACAGGCAGACGGGATTGTATGCGAATGTAAGATTTTCCGTCGTGTCCAGCTGAATTACGTACTGGAGCCTGATGATAGAGCAGCTTGCGAGAAAGAGGCCAATGGAGAACATAGTCCCCACTATGAGCTTGTCCCGAAGCGAAAGGTCAAAGGCGAAGAGCTTCGGGAGGGGCAGAAGGCAGATGATGAGATCTTGCACTGTGTTGAAGGCTGCTAGAGCTAATCCATGGGCGTTTAGATCGATGCAGGTTCCTTCGTGTTCGCCATCCCATCTCAGCCAAGTCTACGCTTTGTCAGTGTGAGATCTTCTCTATCAGTCACCCATCTGCATACAGAATTGATAGGGTTGCATTCAAAGCCCAAGGTGAGGCTCATCACAACCGCGTATGAGGCCAGGATAATGATCATACCAGAACACGCCAAGCGGAACCAGTCTCTGCGAACAATGGGATCCGCTATCCATATTCGCAGGTAAAGAGCCAGAATGGAGATTTTTGTCATGCTCATGATCCAGACATAAAGGAATTGGCCGACCCAATAGGAGTACATGATGTTGGTGATACTCTCAAAAGGAAGCCGCCAGATATCCCGGCCAAGACCCATCCGTGTGAGCTCGTGAGTGATCACACTCTGCGCAATCATCAAGAGAAAGGCCAGCGCGATTGTGTGGTCGTCTGCGCCGTATCCGCTGCCACTTACAGAGGGTGCTCGGAAGACGAAGCGTGCAACGACTACCACCAGAACGATCGCAAACAGAGCCCAGGATGCATGCTTGGTGCTTGTACCCTCGTTGCGCGCAGGTGTGCCGCACGTGGTATCTCGCACACGGTATGCGACTACATATGGTTTTCAGGTCAGCGTGCATTCGAGTAGATCACGCTTGCCACATACCCAGGAAGTCCTTCACTGAACATGTCTGCTTGGTACAAGCTTCAAAGTTCTTGCGATATGCCTGACTTTCGCATAAGCAGTTCGTATCTGCTCGAGCACATCCTGATAATGACAGCACGATCTGATCACAAGCGACCTGGTCAGATAACGTTAGCAAATTGGCGTGGCCTCAGACAAATGGATGCAAGAGGACTTACAGCACACGGCGCCAGCTCCGATACAGGGAGTTGTGAATATGCGACTCGTGCGCAGAGACTGGCCACAAGAACACCCACAAGGGGCCAAAACTTCATCTTTGAAACAATGCCCAAGCAAGGTATGCTGTTCGAAGCTGCAGCAAGGGAATTATCGTGAATAGAGATGGAGAAAAAAAAAACGTGTGAGGGCAGGAGTGGGACACGAAACACGCGACTTCAATAATACCATGGCAGCACGCATGTACCGACCGTTTCTCGAACCTTATGGCTCGGGATTGGGCCAAAATGTACGTGCGAGGCCGAGAAGAATGCCGAGCGGCAGCTTTTTATGGCAGTGTTCATGCAGTGTAGAACGAGTCGAAGGCAACCAGAAGTTGACACGTTCGTGGAAGGTACCGTCGAGAGCTGACTCGCAAGAAGTACCAAAATGAGAGCGACGCTCATGACTCGAGCTACCGCGCCCACCACAGAGTCTGTGTTGCATCAGCAGGGCAATGTTGATGGGTTCGGAGGTTGAATGTGATTTGCCGACTACAGATGGAGGAACGGCTCCGGTCTGGTCGATGAGTTTCTCACAAAACCATTGCTGATATTGAAGGCTGCACTTGAGAGGGTCCAGTCGGTTGGAGTCAGTCGCTTGCATAAAAGTGCATGCCTAGAACGTGCTTCCAAGTCATGTGCACGTGCGGTGCCTTATCAAAGCCAATGAGCACAGTACTCTGGCGCTCATTGTGTCTGCGTACATCGTCCATGATGAGTCGTCTGGGCGAATTTACGAAATAGGATCGTTTGGCGGATATTGGGGAATCATGTCTGCAAAAATATTTCAGAACCGGTCAACATAGATTGGCAGTTTCGAGAGTGAGATGCGAGGTTGAAAGCTTTGTATTGTCGCAAATGAGATCATTCATCGAATGGTCGTAGGCAAAGGCGTTGGGTCCTGGGGTCGACCTGTCACTGCTGAACTCAATCTCAAATGTTTGTGTCTTCCACGAGTCTGATAGCCCCAGAAGATGTAACAAAGCAGCTCACGCTCTCACTGACAACGCGCATTAGGGTCTCTGCGATTGTGAGCAGTCGCCTCGATTCCTCAGGTAGCGCGGTGTCCGGCTGACGTATCGATGGAAGAATCACTGCTCAGCTTGTGCAGTCGCGATCACATCGCGATCATAAAAATTTCACGGGCGATTGTTGTGTTTACAGTCGCGGCGTTTCGTATCCTGTCGTACGACATTCCGTCCTTCGCATTTGCTTGCAGGCTGGACCGGTCCAAATAGCATTTCTTCGTTCTGGCAGCCGCTTCAAGGTGCATTTCCCATGTTCACATCGCCAGCAGTAACCTGAGCACTGCTGCTTGCTTCTCCCTCTTGCACATCCTCGACATCCTCCTCGGACGGCTGGCCTTCCTCTCCGGCTCTTTCGACCTCTTTTCCACCCGCCTCGAGCAGGTACTGAACCACATCGTTCTTGTCCGCACGCTCTGCCTCGAACATGGCCAAGTGTCCAGCTGCATTCTTTTGCCACATATCTGCGCCTGCCGCGATCAAAAGCTTAACAATAGCCAGATGTCCATTGTAAGCAGCCCAGTGAAGCGGGGTATTTCCTTCCCTATTGCCATGGTTTACGAATGGGGCCGGCGTGCCCTCTGCTGCGCCCAGCTGCGAGAGCAGGCTCGGAAGGAGTTCTGTCAAGCCATTTGCTGAGCAGAAATGTAGTACATTGTTGCCGCTCTCGGGATCAATCGCTGCCTCCAAAACATCTTTTGCCGAGCAAGAGTACTTCTGAGTCAAGTCTGTGATCGTCTGCTGCAAGTCTTGTACTTCGTTCGCCCGAGTGAAATACAGCAGATCGTCGACCTCATCGAAAGTGGGCGCTGGCGGACTCGAGGAATGCATTTCGGGCGTTTCGTTTTGAAAGCAAATCACACTCCATGTAAAGTCAGCGCTACTTCCTCCAACTTTAACTTTTCATTGCCAAGAATCGATGGAGAGATTAGATTAGGTTCTTTCCGCGTGATCGGCTGTACCTGCATATCCCGTCGCCACTAGCACACCTCCTTGGAAAACATCGTACGAGAGGAGACCATGGCAACGTCGCTGGCTTCATGATCCCGTCTTCGTGCGTCCTGGACCAATCCCCAAGACTGCGAATCAGCAAAGCGACATCATGACATTTCGCAATCGCTCTGCGAAAGAGCCAGCGAAAGCGAATGGCCAGGCGAAGGCTCATGCCAAGTCACCGGACAGCCGCACAGATTATGCTCGATGGCGACTAAAAGACGACCGAGGGCGACAAACATGGCACTACCTACAATCAGATGAAGAAGTCAAGCAATGGCCGCAGACGATCGCGGATAAATGGCATTTGGGCCTTGACACTGTAAGTGCGACTCTGCCATATACGTAACTACCCAGACCTAACAGACTTCACAGGGATTGCCGAACCTCCCAAAGGCGAAGACACCTCTCCAAGCTGCGGAAAATGGACTTCGTTTCTTCTCAAAATTACAACTAGAGCCAGGAAACTGGGCTTGCGAATATGGAGGACCAATGTTCCTGCTTCCCGGAATCATAATCACGCTCTATGTCACCGATATGCCATTGACACAACCAGAGCAGATCGAAGTTGTGCGCTATCTGTTCAACATGCAGAATATTGGATCAAAGAATGGTGGCGACGGTGGCTGGGGTTTGCACATTGAAGGCGATTCCTCGGTCTTTGGAACTGCGATGAACTATACCTGTTTGCGAATACTCGGTGTTCCGGCCAATGAACCACGTATGGTGAAGGCTCGACGATGCCTTCACGACATGGGGGGTGCAGTGTACGGACCCCACTGGAGTAAGTTCTGGTTCTCGGTCCTCGGTGTCATGAAATGGGACATTGTCAATCCTGTGCCTCCAGAGCTCTGGCTCCTGCCAGACTGGGTGCCAATCGCCCCTTGGCGCTGGTGGATCCACATGCGCATGGTCTTCCTACCAATGGGCTATTTGTGGTCCAAGAAATGGACATATCCCAGAGCAGACTCGGATCCATTGATCAGGGAGTTACGGGAAGAGCTATTCACCACGCCTTACCATGAGATAGACTTCGCTAGTCATCGAAACTCCATCAGCGTCAAAGACAACTACCACCCCAAGACATGGGTCTTGAATCTTATCAACTGGCTCCTTGTCTGGATATGGATACCTTTCCTGCGCACCGACGCTCTGATCAAGAAGGCCGAAGATTGGGTCTGGCATCTTATCCAGATTGAAGGTGCAAACACTGATCAGGGCGACCTGGCACCTGTCAGCGCACCAATGGACACATTGTGCTGCTATGTTGCAGAGGGGCCGGATGCGGAGTCAGTTCTGAGGCATCGTGACCGACTGCAGGACTACTTTTTCATCAGTAAAGATGGCATGATGGCAGATGGTACCAACGGCGTGCAGGTGTGGGATACAGCATTCGCGATACAAGCGGTCGTTGACGCTGGTCTGGAGCAGAAGCCGGAGTATCACAACCTCCTGCTCAAAGGTCTGGAGTTCCTGGAAGACCACCAGTTCCTCGAACACGTCGTTGGCTACGAGGACTCGTCTGTCTACTCGGATCCTCCCACCCAAGCAACATCGGCTGAAGTTGGTTGGAGGCATCCTCGTCGTGGCGCGTGGGGTTTCAGCACTCGCTCGCAGGGCTACGTTGTTTCTGACTGCACAGCGGAAGCTGTCAAGGCGATCATGGCGTTGCAGTCCACGGTGGACCCGAAGGATGGTCGCACCAGTTTGTTTCCGACTCTCCTGAGCGAGAAGCGTCTCAAGTGGGCTGTTGACATCCTTCTCACCATGCAGAACAGCGATGGTTCCTGCAGCTCGTACGAACCCACGCGAGGCAGCACAAAGATGGAATACCTCAATGCAGCTGAGGTCTTCGGGCGCATCATGGTCGAATACCCATACCCGGAATGCACAACTGCATGTGTCACGGCGCTCGAGCGCTTCCGAAAGGACTATCCAGATTATCGTGCTGCGGAGATTAAGAAATTCGTGTCTCGTGCTGTCGATTGGATCCGACGCGACCAAGCTCCGGATGGATCTTGGTACGGCAGCTGGGGAATCTGCTTTTCGTATGCTGGATGGTTTGCGCTGGAGAGTCTGAAGACTCAAGGTGAGACATACGAAAACAGTGAGCGGGTCAGGCGAGCCTGTCATTTCTTCCTCGATCGCCAAGAGGCAGACGGTGGTTGGGGCGAATCGTACAAGAGTTGTGAGACCGTTACATGGTGTCGGCATCCTGATGGCTCGCAAGTCGTGCAGACGGCTTGGGTAAGTGCTGCATCTGTGCGTGCTCAAAGTGGCGTGCGACTGACTGTTGACAGGTCGTCATTGCTTTGATCGAGGCTGGCTATCCAGATCGTGATCCCATCGACCGCGCGGTCAAGCTCATCATGAGCAGGCAGCAACCGAATGGCGAGTGGTTGCAGGAGGGTATTGAGGGCGTGTTCAACAAGAGTTGGTGAGACTTTCCATCCCAAATACGGCTCGTCCGCCACGCTAACATCCGGGTTCACAGCATGATCTCCTATCCAAACTACAAATTCATCTTCCCGATCAAGGCGCTGGGCATGTATAGCAGACATTTCGGCGACACTGCATTGAATGGATCAGTATAGAACCCAGGGGTCAGGACCGCTGGGCAGGTTCACAGCACCCGGGAGCGATGCTCGAACACATCGTACATAAGGTACCTCCTAATAATATGCGCCACCGCATGCCAGCACTGCGTCGACCACAGCGCAGATACATTCGTATCGGCTGGTGCAGTGTTCATCGATTCAGCTGATGGAAGCCTGCAGCAGAAGCAGCCAAGATTGGGCCACTATGCGCCGGCCTGTCTCTCGCGGTGGGAGTGATGACTGTTGGGTCGCGGTGCAGCGCGCGTGTAACGGTCGGCTCTGCACGTGGAACCGCTCACTCCTGCACCACGAGCGCTCGGTGGCGCTGCATGGATGCTGCGTGGGCTGTGGGTTTGTCTTGTGACTGTGAAACTTGACGGTCGTGGGTAAAGGGCCGGACGGGCAGGCGCATGATCATTTCATGGCTAGGGGAGACGACGCGCATTGTTCGAGCCTGGGCTCGCCTGGCGATGTTGCTGCCGCCGTAACGTGATGTGTAGAGTGAGATGTGAGGTCAGTCCTCCGGCAGCAAGTAGTCCAACGGGCGGCTCAACCGTGCCGCAACGCTGTTGAAGCGAACTGCCGCGCGAGCGTTGGTCTAATGATTAGTCCCACATAATCACGTTTCAATTTGCAGGGGGCCCGCCGAGGGCCATGCGCGGCGGCGGAGGAGCTCGCAGCGCTGACCGGACGACGGCGGCGCTGGCAGCCCGGCGCAGCGGTGGTACGGGCGGGTGACGAGCAGCAGCGCATGCGGCGCGGTGACGATGGTGCCGGGCTTCGTCGTGTCGCTGGCAGCGGATGGGAGATGCTGGCTCATGCGCGGCGAACCCTGGTCGCTAGTGCATTCAATCCTAAACACAGCTCCTCCTTCGCGTGCTGCAATTTCTCCCCCGTTCCACCCCTTCCCGCCGAGGCAGCGTGTGCACCAGCGCTGCTTTCTCCGCGTACGTCGAGATAGAGCTCAGCACGCTCGCTCTGGTCTGCCTCGCCGTCCGCCAGCGTCTGCATTATTCGTGGGCGTGTATTCTGTCCCAGCAAGCTATCGGACCTTCCTGCCTCCACCCTAGCTCGAGCAGCTGACCCGTCTCGACATCACCACGCCGCGTGCTGAGCTCGCCCTCCACCCTCCTTCTCGCACCAAGATCCGCACGGCGTTCGGCGTTCCGGGTCTCACTCGTCTGGTGCAGGCAGAGCGCCAGGAGCCTAGCTCTTTTATCGTTCATTGGGATTATTGTCCACGTGGGAGAAGACTCCGTTGAGACGAGGAACGAGCAGGACACACATCGGGAAACATGGCGACACCGACACAGCAGCAGCCGTACGGCGGGAACCCGTATCCCACACCGGCCTCCAGCACCGGCGGAGGAGCTTCCGCACAGCAACAGCCTCCCTATCAGCCTGAGAGCAGAGCTTCCCAGTCCGCTCCAGCCCCATATCAACAGCAGCCGCCGCAACAGCAGCAGCAGCAGCCACCCGCGCAAACGCCCTTTGAGAAATACTGCGTCATCCACATCGCCACCACGTGTGACGAGCATGGAGTATATGTCACAAAGGACAGTGCCGAGGTCATTGAAATTGGCTGGGTGGTAGTTGATGCTCAGAATCCCGAGCGTGAGGTACGTCAACGATGTTTCGGCAAGTGCTGCTGGGCCCCTCGACACGCAGCAGCATGGCACGGGCTGCCGAAGGCGTCTGTGGAACGAGACACTGCCAATATATACAGCTTGGACCAGTTACTAATAAAACCTCCTATCGCAGTTGCACCGCCAGTCCGTGCTCGTTCGCCCTGTCAACACTCCTATTACTCCTCTATGTACTTCTCTGACGACCCTCACCTGGGAGCATGTGAAGAACGCTGGCACTTTCCGCGACGCCATCACCACCTTCGATCAATTCGCCCAGGAGCATCTTGTGCCGAAGGACGCCGGCCCTAGTGCCGCACCAACATTCGCCTTCGTTACCCTTACCCCATGGGATTTGCGTGTTCAGCTTCCGCGCGAGGCACGCGACAAGAACGTCGTCTTGCCCGCTTACCTACAACATCCAGTGCTCTTCGGCCTGCGTCAAGAGTACCAGACATTCCAATCACACCATCCTGAGACACTTGCATTCAGCTCCTCCAGCCTATCGAGCATTTGCGCTGGTCTTGAAGTGGAAGAGGTCAGGTCCTCGGGCAAAGTCACCGGAGGTCTACCATTCCACCTCCAAGCGCTCGCCCCGTCATCCCCTCGCCGTGCATTAGAAGAATCCCTGACGCTCACTCGTTGTCTCAACTCCTTGCTCAAGAAGTCTCGGCCCTCCGCTACGAACCCACAAGGAAACCCAGATATCCTGTCAAGACCGCTCGACGCACGGAGCGACGTCCGCGCTTTCCTGGGCGAAAGGAGCAAAGTACTGCACCTGAGCGGTTTGCCTCACGACACAACACAAAGTGAGCTTGAAAGCTGGTTCACACAGTACGGCGGTCGTCCAATTGCCTTTTGGACCCTGCGAACCCCGGAAGGCGGCAAGCCCAGCGGAAGCGGATTCGTTGTTTTTGGCAGTCACGAAGAGGTATGTTTAATTCGCTCTTTCCTTGTATGTGCAGATCCAAGTGAAGTCTGGCAACGTCGCGCGCAACGCTCGGTTTGGACCGTGCACTAAACGAAAAATTGCTCGCTGGCTTCAGTGCGTGTTTCTCTCTTCTAACATACATCAACAACGGTATCGCCCACACCCAAGACGAACATCACCACTCACCGCATTCTGCGCTACCTCACTACCAAGAAATCTACGACCACATCTTTGACATCACTGACATCGTTCGCAACTCATCGACCTCGCGTTGCGATGACGTTCAATCACGCCGCGCTGAGCGGCACGGTTTCGTTACCTTGTCTCACTGGATCTGCACCACCTTGTCGCGTGCCTTGCTTGTGCAACACGCCCCGCTCAAAGACAACTACTAACACTGAATACTCTCAGGCGGCCGAAAGTCTCAGCATGAATGGACGCGCGCTTAACGATCGCGCGATTGAGGTTGCACCCTCATCAAGCAGAGTCCTGGACCGCGCTGCGCATTCACAGCCTCCTGGGGGCCCTCCACTTCTTACTCCATTTCCGCCTTCCAAGAACCGTCCGCGACCGGGCGATTGGACCTGCCCAAGCTGCGGTTTCTCCAACTTTCAACGTCGCACGGCATGCTTCCGTTGCTCGTTCCCGGCTATGGGTGCCGGAGGTCCGGATCCATATAGCCAGCCCTACGGTATGCAAACCCCCTTTGGCGGCGCACAGTACGGTCATCCAGGCATGATGGGCGGTGGTCACATGCACGGCGGTGGCTTTGGCGGCATGGGTGGCATGGGTGGTTCAAGCGGTCGTGGTGGAATCGTTCCCTTCCGTGCTGGTGATTGGAAGTGTGGCAACGAAGGATGTGGCTATCACAACTTTGCCAAGAACGTTTCGTGCTTGAGATGCGGCGCTTCTCGAACACAGGCAGCCGTCGTTGCCGAGAGTGGCATGACCAGCTTCCCAGGACAATCTTACGGCGGCCCTCCTCAGGTTCCAATGCAGCCACCAACCGGTAGCTACGGCGGAGGAAGCCAACAATCTTTCGATGGCAGTGCATATGGTGCGATGCAAGGTCCACCCGGCGGCTTCGGTGGCCAGTCGTTCGGACCACCCTCTTCATACAACATGCCTTCGGGTATTGCTGCACCTAGTCCATACATGGCCGGCGGCTACGGGCAGATGGCAAGCAACGGCGGCATGCAGTCTCAGGGAGGAGGCTTCGACAGCCGAGCCGAGCAGGCCTTCAACCAAGGAAACACTAGCTCGCAGGCTGGTGCCGGCGCCTACTCCAACGGCGCGTACGGACAGCCCGGAGGATACGGCAACGACGGCGCTGCGGATCCTTTCTCTTTCCTTTCGACTGGCATGGGACAGCTCGGCATCAACGAGGGCGACAACCGTCGCAACGGTGCGAGTGGGGCAAAGTCACCCCAGTAAACAACACTTGAGTAGGTTCGGAACGGAATGGATTGGTGGGCAGGTGTCGGGTTAGAGGAAGAGAACATACCAGATTGTATCAAATTCACATCGATGACATATGGGATTCGGCTGCAAAAGGGCTCGTTAGCGTCGGCGCTGGGAGAGGTTGACGGTGAGGGTATTAGCGAGGCGTCCGTGGCCATAAGGACTTATCGACAAAAAAGGATCATCGTCAAAGCAAGTATGGCTGCATGGGTTGCAACAACAAGACAAGATGTTGGGCTTCAGAAGCATATTTCGGATCCGGGCTAGGGGGCGGTGGGAGGAGTTTTTTCCTTACAATGACAACAGCAACAACACAGCACTTTCACCTTCTTCTATGACCTTTGCCTGTGCTTCCAGGCCGGGTCAGACTGCTCTGATCGTTGCGTGTCAACAGAATGGAAAAAGAGGCGCGCGCTGCTGTTACTACCACCACTGCTGATTTCTTGCTTTTCGGAGAGGGGATGAGATGATGATTCATACACAGAATGAGATGTACTGTTTGTGGGGTGCGATTGCAACGGCCGGTTAGAATAAGAGTGAAAGCAAGCAGAAGTCGAAGATCGAGAGCTAGCATGTAATTTGGTGGATTGAAAAGGAGGGTAAATCGTGTGTTTTCTCATTCTCATACTATTTGGCTGATGGCGGGATTTTGGCTCGTCATCAGTTGTGGTTGGGTTGTGTTTTTCTTTTACCTGAATAACTCCACCCGTATCAACTATTTCGAAAACAAATTGGGTTGAAGCAATGCCTTCTCATTCCGATTTGGTGCCTGTGAGGGGGAGGAGGTAGAGGTGACGCCTACCAAGCCTCTCCCGGTTGTTGTCGATTGTGTGCGTTGGAATGTGTCCCACTTTGTTCATGTCGTGCTGATTCCATTGTTGGTGCTGCTGCTCGGCTCGGTGCCGAATGAATGCTTGGAAGCATTAGCCGTGAGGTCTTCTATTAAGACCAAGTGCTTCGACCATGTCCCGGAATTGTGCACTCAACCGTCTCATAAGCCCTTGACGATGAGGATGAGGATCGGGTGGAGGTGGAGGCACAGGGATGAACATGTTTGCTTCATGATCGTTTCCATTCGGATCGTAATTGTACTCGTAATAGTACGTATTCGGACAGTCATGTCCATAGATGTGCTCCTCTTGTGTGTAGATCGCCCTACAAGACCAGCAAATGTGGGCACCGCAATGGCACACCATGTGGTCGCAGCCACCATTCTTTTCGAGCATGTTGCCGCAGCTTGGACAATCTTTGATGCGATCTGAGTTCTCTTGTCGCCATTGCTGGGACTGCTCGTCCTCACGGTGTTGACTGCATGTCTTGGGCCAGTGCACAGCTGTGCATGCTGTGCATATCCTCTTGTTGCAGTTCTTGCAGTCTTTGTAAGCAGAATGCACAGCGGCATGGTCGACAGGGCTGGGGCGATAGATGTGGCCACAGTTGGGTGTGGGACAGCAGTGATATTCTCTGGGACGTCTTCGAATGTACATATCGAGTGAGGTCTCCAACACTCGCTCAAAAGCATCTGGAGGGAGTAACTCCTGAATTGTGGTGCTCGATAGTGGTGTGCGACAATGATCGAAGTGGCCCTTGCATACGATCTTGAATTCGAGAGTCGAATTCTTGACGTTACACATATTCTCCAGGCATTGTCGACAGTAAATATGACCACACTCGGTAATGACAGGGTCGTCCGCTTCGGTGTAGCAGATATTGCAGAGCCCGCGCTGTGGGTGGATCAATTCACCGAATGCGAAGGATCCGCTCAGCGCGTGCAGGACCCTCTGGTATGTATCCTTACAGCTTAGGACGACGAGCTCCTTCTTCGCCTCGTCGAGTAACACACGCTCGGGGAAGGCAGTCCAGATAAGTGTATTGATTCCACCGCACATCGTCCATCTGAAGCCCTCTTCTGTAAGCTTGATGTGGCGCTTCTGGGTCCACGTAGTGACACTCGGCAGCGCGCTCAACGGTGTGCGGTCAGAGATGAGTGAGATGTTGCTCACTGTCACACCAGGTCGGAAGTGTACGATTGCACCCTTCATAGTACGCACAAATTGATGGTGTGCTGGTCCATCTTGCTGCAGTCTGTTCTCCATTCTGAATTGGGGCTGTTCTTTCACGTCAATTCCTCTCTGTTCTCAAATTCAGAAGTATTTGACAGCTCGTTGTAATTCAATGAGCGTGGAATCGAAGTAGATTTTGGAGAAAGTACCACATATATACGGATGCCACATTTTTAGGAGTGGCTCGAATCGTTCTTGGGAGTGACTGCGGGAGAGTCCCAATCGCACAAACCCATCAGCCTGCCGGCTGGTTCATTTTGACATGAACAGTCGGTTCTGCCTTGCAGCTGTCTCTGGATCACTGCCTCTGACGAAGTGAGGCAGCGTGCCGAACCACTTCCAACGATCCACTCATGTCACTGGAATTGTACATCTCGTCAAAGGCGTGACGGAAAAGCGTAAGCGTGCCTTTCGTGAACGTTGAAGTGACCCATTCTTGAGTCTCTTCCATCCGTCCAAGCAAAGATCTTTGCTCTGCAGATGTCTTTGTTCTCGCATTGTGTGATACTGTAGTGAATGTCGACGTGACGAAAGAAGTGGAGACGGACGAGAGAAGGCTTGGCAGTCACGAAAGCGCCACGCTACGCGTAACCTTAATTAATCTCGAGTGGGGTCACGTCTTCCACGACTTGACCCGAAGTACAACAGCAAATGCGATAGATCACAGACTGCTGCTGCGCCGCGGCAATGGCATCTCTCACAGAGAGTAGCATGGGCAGTGTGCCCATCGAAGAGCTGAGAGCCGCAGCGCTGCGACTTGACCAGGTAAGTGGCGAACGCGTTCTGGCCACTACGTGGCGACCGCAATTGACTTATCGACCCTAGCACAAGGAACCTAGTCATGGCGCGCAGGTGGTATCAGCAGATGATCCGCATGGCAAACGAAGCATTGCTCAGGACTCCAATGCGAGCGACGAGGCCAGCAACAGCAAAGGCGCTACTGTGCCCGAATCGATCGAGCAACGCATCCCGAACGACTCGCTACCGAGAGCGAGAGAGCGTCTCCCCGCTGCGCCGGAAAACGCGTCGCCGGAAAAGATGCCAGCTCTTAGAGAGGGAGAATGGGTAGAGATATCAAAGGCTGCTTCCTTCATGGAAGGGGCCGGCGATACGCAGCCATGGGCTTCACAAGCTGTCCTTGAGACGAGCAAGTCAATGATTGCAGACGGGCAGACAACCCCACAGAGGCCTCACACAGTCGCAAGCCACACGCCCAATACGTATTGCTCTACCGTTGATGGTCATATTGATTTGGGCATTGAGAATATGCCGTCCTTGACTTCACAGGTGGGATATGGGTCTTATGGGAGGGATACGGATATGGCTGAATCGGCTGCTGTGGCAGCGTCGCCCACGACCTCACAAGCGGAGAACGACCTTTTGCGGGAAGATACACAGCCACAAACAGAGGCTCGAACCTCATCGAGAGATATTCCAGCTACGCCAGCGCTTGCTGGTCAAAAGCGCGCACGAAGTGGAGAGCTACTGACTTCAGCAACAACGATAAGCAAGACGCCTCACTATTCACAGTACTTCAAAGACGGCGAGAAGCCGCCCACTATGACCAACACACAACTGTTTCGCGCCACAGACAGCTCTCCCTTGTCAGCTCCGCCCAGCGATCCTATCCTGTCCCGACCCTCGCCGCATATCAGTGGTTTCGACAGACCGTCCTCTCCTTCGGTATTCTCGTCACCGGAACTACGCCGCCAGCCTGGGGGTGCAGCTTCACGTGCACAAACCGAACCTATGACACGATACATCAGCATGCAAGAGTCACAGGAAATGAGGAGACAGCGGATTGAGGCAGAGCGCTTAGCGAAGTCAAACGGCAAGGAGGGTGAAGCGGAAGACGAGATCGATGAACTCGAAGATTCATGGGATCGTAGGCCCCGACGTGGCATACCACGTCCTCGTCCTCATTCCGAGCACCTGTCGAGAGTCACGGCGCCAGCACGATCATCCTCTCGCTCAAGATCAGCTCACGATGCGATAGAGATCAAGGATACACCCGATACGGCCAGGAAAGCAAGCGAATGGAACGACTTCGTGGTCGGCTTTGCGGTAGGCCCGCAGCAAGCCATCGAGGATGAGGATGAAGACCAGGAAATGGCCGAAACTCAAGACTTGCCGGAGGAATGCAACGTCCAGTTTAGCGAGCGGGACGATCCTGGAGTCAGCGATGCCGGACCTGAGGAGGATGGAGATGTGGAGATTGAGGCTGTGGACAATGACGAATACGATGAGTTCGGCCAAGGACTACGCAGTCAGGGCGATGATTTTGCTCAGGGTGACGATGATACGGTGGCAGAAGATCCGGCGGAGCAAGAAGATGTTAGCATGAAGGATGTCGACGACCCGCACGCAACAGGGCCTGCACCCGTTGAGACGGTGCAGAGCTCGGCTAGGACATCGCAACGATCTGCGATAGCCAATTCGCAACCCACGGCAGCACGTCCGAATCACCCTTCGGCATCACAGCAGGCAGTACAATACTCATCATACGTACCTGGCTCCCAGCATCAGGGCAGGACCAGTGAAGACACTGCATTACTCAGAGCTCCTCATGCTAGCGAGCAAAGTCGGGTTGCCGCCTCGCAACTGCAGACTGAAGAAAGCACTGAGACGAATCTCAGTGGCAACCGGATTCCAAGCAGCCCGCCTGTTCAAGTGAACGCGAATCCTATTTACGACGATCATGTTGAAGCGTGGGAGGGTAAATACGATCTTCCGGGGCATGCTGAGCAAGCAGAGGTTCAGGAAAGCGATGTGATCGAGAACGAAGTTTCAGAATCGCAATCAGCAAATGGACCGGATGACAGCGTGCCACTATATTCGACTGCACGCACGCATGTATCTGGCTCGGCACCATCACCTGCAAAGAACAAGATGGTCGGTCTATCGCAGCAGCTAGGACAGAGCCAGCGAAGCAAGTCCACGGACCAGTCGCCCTCCATTCGTCGTTTTGCAGATTTCGCTGCATCGGGATCGATGCTAATGAACCACAGCATAGGTATAGACTATAGCCAGCCAGATGTTGTGGCCCTCGTGGATACGCTCTTTACTGCCGAAGATCGACAGGTGCACGATCTGATGTCAGACGATCATGTCGAGACTCCGCGAGCTAAGCGAGTCAAGCGGAGCCATAAGCATTCGTCCATCACCGCGATATCGCCTCACAAGCGTTCAGGAGGCGAGGGGAAGAGCACCGACACCAATGCTTTGCAAGGAGGCGATGCGGGCGCTGCATTGACCATGGATGGGCCAACTTTAACAGAGGTGGAAGCTGTTTCCGAGGGGCGGAACATCGTCGAGTCTGCGTTCGTCGAGCTTGAGGAGGCTGGTGCAAACGCGGCGGAAAGCCGAAGCCTCTCGCCGCCTCCAGCGCTTATGGACAGCCCAAGCAAAGCGAACCAGATGTTGGCTGTCTTGACTGACGATGAGGACGAGAAGACACGCGAATCGACTACAGAGAGCGTGCGGATTCGCGAAGAGGCTGGCCGTGCTGCCGTATCACAACTTGTGTCTTTGCGAACTTCCACTAAGGGAAAGAAGTCGAAACAGAAGACATATTCTCGAGGATCTCGGCGCAAGTCAGCGAAGTCAGGGGTCCAAGCTGCAGGTAGGATCAGCACGCCCAGAGCGCCCACACCTGTGAGTGGCGATGATGAACTTCGTGACAGCAAGCAACAAGCCGCAAGCGATGAGAGATCTGCTGCCATTCCGTCACCGAATCTGGAGACAACGCCAATTTCAGCAGAGGAGGGCGAAGGACAACCCCCAACCCAAAGTCGTGCTACACATGCGTCCACATCATTGGACCTAATCGGTGCTGGCGCGGATGGCATCGCCCCAACTACTGAACCAGAAGTTGTCGCTCCAGAACGTGTTTTCGTGTTGTTCAAAGGCACGCCGCAGAACATATATCCTGCTACTTGGCTCGGAGCGTCTCCGGATCACACGACCTACAAAGTCAAGTTTGACGACAGCACTGTCACGAATATTGAGTACTACCATGTCCGCCGCCTCGAGTTGCGCCTCGGTGATATCGTCAAGGTCGACGATGACAAGAAGCGCAAGAAAAATTGGGTCGTGGTCGGCTTTGGACCGGTCGCAACGACTGACGAGGAGCGTGCGCTAGGTACCGACATCTATGGCCATACTCATGTCAAAGTGCAGCTGAAGGGAGATCGCGAGAGCCTTTCGAAGTCCACCTGCTCAGAAGCTGCAGACGTGACCCACACAGTACTGGTTAATCTCTTGTACTTGACTATCACGATGTGGCCTCCTTTCAAGGACCGAGCATTTGAGCCTCCGTCAGATGCGATCACGACCCGTCCCTCGACTCCAACAAGCGCCCGCACCAGCACACCATCTGCTGCAGGGTCGCCCTCCTCTCGACCTCGCCGAGTCTACGCTCCTTCTGCAAAGGTCAAGTCTGCACGTCCGTCCAATCTGCGAGAGACGTCCCTGGCATCCTCGTCAGCAACAAGTTCGACCAGTGCCATCTTTGATGGTATGGCGTTTGCCATTTCTTATGTCTCTCCGGATGAAGAGAAGAAGCAAGTGTCGGATTTGATTCAGCAACACGGTGGTACTGTTTTGGAGGAGGGTTTCGAAGAATTGTTCGATCTGCCCGACATCAACGGCAAAAACGCGGTCACCCCATCAAAGAAGTCGCCACGTAGGAAGGATCACGCGGAATCAGATCCTGGCCTCCAACTCAAGAGCAAGTTCAAGGACCTCAAGTTCGCTGCGCTCATCGCAGATCGTCACAGCAGACGTGCGAAGTACATGCAGGCACTGGCTTTGGGTCTACCAACGATCTCAGGTCGCTGGATACTGCACTCCTTGGAGAGTACAAAGAACCCTGCTGGAGATCAGAGCGGGCCTTTGCCATGGGATCGTTATCTTCTGCCAGCTGGAGAAAGCACATACTTGAATGCTGTACGGTCACGCTCTCTAACTCCTTACGATGCGTCCACGGCCGTCCTGAGCGACCTTGTCGAGAACCGAATGCGCCTTCTGAGGAACGAAAGTTTGATCCTTGTGGCTCCAAAGACTGGCTCCGCGAACATGGAGAAGCGCAAGACTTTTGCATTCTTGACACTGGCTTGTGGCGCAGCCAGAGTCAAGCGTGTTCACGACATAACAGAGGCAAGGAAACTCACACTCGACGATCCCGACACCTGGAAGTGGGTGTATGTTGATTCTTCTGTGGCGGAAGCCGAGAAAGTTCTCTTTGGTAGGGCTGCAGCCACAGGCAAGAAGAAGAAACGCGGAAGCGAGGCGAACAATGTCGTTCCGGAGAAGATGTCAGCTACAGATGGGCTTGTGAAGCTTGTCAATGACGAGTTCGTGATTCAGAGTCTTATTTTGGAGGCTTTGGTGGAGTAATGACTATACGAGAAAGGATGGAATGGACGAATTTTCGCTGGCTTTAGGGGTTGCTAGCTGCTTGCTGGTGAAAGGTGGACTGATGGAGGTTGCTCATGATACCCAAGATAGCGCTGCGTCTCGCAGAGTCTATTGTACAGTATGTGTATTATATCAGACATCGCGGCGATCCGCCAGCGTTTTGGGACGCCTTCACACGGTTTTGGAAGTCGTCTCCCAAAGACATCGCGGTCTGCTCTTTCTCTAAAGAGATCGGCTCTGATCATGTAGCCATTTATTCCTACCTCGTAACAAGACTGCTGCATGCCGTCAACGGTCTCGGCAGCTTTCAAGCAGTGGAACGAGACGCACGGCCAAGGCTCGAGGGTTTCGCTGCGCTCAGAAAGGCGCTGCCCTTAATACACAGCTGTCATCTGCTCCCTTGATGCAATATTTACCCAATTCATCGCAGCCCCAATGGCGCGAGAACTCTTTCTCTTGCTGTCCTCGCGGCCAATTCTCCGCCTCTTTGTAAAGCCACTGCGCCCACAATCGCAAAAACCGATTGCGCCAGAACGGCATCAATTCCACTCAACTTTAGATTTTCAGGATCTCGTGGCTTCCACCTGACAACTTTATCCAAGCCATATTGTGACGCGAGCGCTGACAAGCGCGATTTATGAAGGATGGTAGTTTTGTTGAATGGCGTGATGTTTTCCAGACCTTCCAACGCGGAGTGTTTGAAGACTTCGTTTGAAGGTAGTTCTGCGATATTTGAGGGGACTGGGCCGTTGAGCAGGGCGAGGGAGCATTGGAGATCGAGGATGCGTTTCCCAAGATATGCGAGGCGGTCGTTGAAGCCCTGGTGGCCGTGTTCGTGGGATTTGTGGGTTGTTGCTATCCACTGTTATAACGAAGCATTAGTACCTTAATTCATGGCTTGAGAAGAGGAGTTGAGCTATACCTTTGTCTGTTCATCCAAAAGTTCTCGCCCTCGTTGATTCCCTCCTATGCGGCCGAGAAAGTTGTCGTAGACTGCATCGAGCTTTTCTGGGTCGGAGTTCACGCGCCATGATATGGAGTGGTCGCTACGTGGTCTCAGACGGACGGGCTGTTGCAGTCGTGCGGGAGTCTGCCTCCATCGGGGGAGTTGTGCTGGATCTTCGGGCACGCTGTCATTGATGCGATTGGAGACTGAAACGGAAAATTGTCGCGTGGTCTGTGGCTTCGTGAATGATCGTAGAGCTCGCGCACAGCTTGAGCAGACGAATGAAGGGCGTGATGGGTTCATGGCGGGTGGTGGCTGTGTCGTTCTTGCTGGCAATGGATGTTCGTCCGGCGTGAGGATGGACAGCGTGTGCGGCGAGGACGGAAGTGAGGTTCGGCTTTGATGCCTGAGGCATTACAATCGCTTCTGGACTGGAATTCGCGAAGGGGCTCGCGTGCACTTTGACGCGTCTACTAGTTGCCAGCACTGGAACTACGATCATCCACCATCTTCTGTTGACGCAAAGTCTTTGGGGCTACTGGACTCGCGGTTGGATACAGTAAGCCTGAGATCTTCTTGGTGCCTCGCATATCACATCAAAGCATACTTTCTCCCAGCATGACATCGACATCGAGCAATATCCCGGCCAATGGAGAGAAGCCAAATGCAAGATCACTAAAAGACGAGCTTCAAGACGCGCTACCCACAGGCATCGACTGCAAAACCCGATACCTTCACTCTCCGCCCAAGCCTTGCGACTCGCTCTTCTCATCCTTACCAGGACAAAATCCAGAAAAGACTCGATTGGCCAGTCACTTCTTGACAGTCAGTGTTGATGCTAGTGCTCTTCCTCAATCAGGCAGTGGCGATGTCATCAACTTTGCGATCGAAGTCCTGGTCTATACCACGAGGAAACTCACTACTATATTCGTAAGCAAGGTCGACTCTACTGCCTATGTTCCCCGGATAAGGCCATCACCTGTCAAGACTGCTGTGACAACGTTTTTGAAGTGGCTGGCGGAGAAGGAGAGGCGAAAGCGTCCGAATCGGAAGATTGTCGTCTCGCTTTTTGCACGAGCTCAATCGCAGTATCTGTTCCCAGGCTCGTCTGACGACAAAGGCAAGCATGTCCTGGACGATCGGCAACTCATCAGATGGTGGGCTCGCGTTCTGGATCCGATCATACCGAGCGCCAAAACAGACGATGCAGGCGACGAAGAACAGCCGCGCTATCAAGGCTATTTGACTGTGCCTGGATACGCAAAGACAGAGCTGAGATCGTTCATGCCCCCGAGTACTGCTTCTGCTGAGCCAAGATGGCTACCTGGTCATCCTTTGATAGAGCTTGGCCGAACGCGTGGAGTGCCTGAACATGCACCAGCACGATGCCTACTCCCTCGATTCCCGGATGATCCAAAAGCAAGGTTCATTTCAGATCTTGATGATGAGATCGGTGTATCTCAGGACTCACAGCTCACGGCCAGTCCGTCGAAAGTTAAGAGCGCTCGATGGAAATCGGTCATGAGTCTGGATCAGTTCTGGGAACAGATGGAATTCCGACAGGAGTGTTCATCCGGTCGAGCGGTGGGGTTTCTCTGGCTAGTGATCTCGCCAAACAAGGACGAGGACGATGTGTTCGGCAGTGATAATTCCGCTGTCATGAACACAGACAGCCAGGACTCGATTGTTTCGGTGGAAGCCGCGCCCACAAGCGAGCCTAAGAACGCCGCGCCAACCAGTGGCAGCCTCAAGAAGCGGAAGCGCAAGCCTCTCACAGGTGTGATCGTACCTCGTCTACCAAAGATCAAATCAACTCAGTCGAGCTTGCTCGACATGCAGGCACAGCTAGACGCAGAGTCAGGCAACGGTGTACTCGTCAACGCAGATGGGTACGACAAAGCAATGTCTACTTTGTTGCACCTCGACTTCTCGACTCTTGGGGCTGCGATTTGGTCCACTACGAAATGGATTGCGGAAGTGCAAAGCATCGCAGGGCTCAATGGCGATCTCGCTGTGGACGTCGCGGGCATGGCGCAAGTAGAAGTTGCTGCATCATCCACAGTTGCGAATGGTGCGGGTGTAAACGACATGAGCGGCATGATCAGAAAGAAGAGGAAAGCTGAGCCGGCACCAGACCCACAGCAGCCTGCTGTCAACGTGCTTGGCAGCAGTATGGTAAGGAAGAAGCCGAAGCCGTCGACTTGAGCATCTATGCTTGCTTCACTCAGTAGTAGTAGAGTCAAGCAAGCAAGGATCCCAGTGTCAACTTCAATGCCTCTTTCGTGCACGATGTATATCGTTGACTTGTTGATACCCTATGCTTCCTATGCTACATGGCGTATCTCTTGCTCTGTGATGCTGAAGCTTCAGGCAAGCAGTACCATGGCACAGACATTCTAAGAATAATGTCCTGAGCTGAAGACGCTCTCCAATGGAAAATGATTGTTAGCAGCTCAGTCGAAGCTGCATAATCAGCCGCTCCGTTGCTCTTCGATGTGCTCTCCCTCCTTGGTCAATGCAGATGCAGATCAGGAAAGCTCAGCTCTCCTGATCGTGTCAAGTCCAAATCCAAAGCATCACCTAGAAATTATCATCAGGCATGTTATCGTCATCCTCATCCTGGCCATGAGCCTCGTTCATGTTCACCAGATCCGCAGGCGAGCTGCCAGTTCCACTTCCACTGCCTCCACCTCCACTGCCTCCACTACCTCCACCGTCACTGTCATCGTCGCCATCTCCGTCACCATCACCATCGCAAGAAGCCTCTTCCTCATCATCCGACACAAAGCCCTCATCTTCCGCATCCCAAGGAGCCACGTCTTCCATTTCTTCGTCTGCTGGCTCTGGAGTTCCCTCTTCTGGAGGCTCAGGTTCGGGTTGGATCCGCTTGCGGCAGAAATGCATGAGGCCCGTAACCTGGCAAATGTATGGGTCCACCTTGATTCGCCATATTTCGATACCTTTTTTTGCGCTTGCCTTGCTTGGTTTCAGGTCCCAGATTCTGAGACAGTTGTTGCTAAGAGACTTGTCCCATCTCATGAGTTCCGGTGTCGATTGAAGCTCCTCGAAGCCTTCGAGTTGTTGGACTGTTCTTGGATCCCGAATATAGTCCATAATAGCCCTCTGGAGATGCGCGTGATCGTATCGCCGGTCTTCGAGGTATTCGCCCAGAATTCGAGGGAAAGCGAGACTAAAGTCGCCTTCGAACGTAGCTTTCTGCTCACCCGTATTCCTGACAGGTTCGCTCATTCCGGCTAGAATGAACTCCGTCATGGCGTGTGTACGACGGAAGCGCTTGAACCTGGTATTGATCCAGGTGTCCAGAAGGTACACAATGTCAGAATCAGTTTCGTTGAGCTCTTGCATGAAGGGGTAGACCTTCAGAGGGCGAGCGAGGCCCGGCACTCTCCTGAGAAGCAGATTAGCAGGCGTGAAGAAAGTTTCGATCAATTCCAGCTCACTCACCAGGTGTAGTCCTCGTTTCTTCCCCACGATCTACCATGGAAATGAATATGGATGAGAGTCGCCTTGTCCCAAAGCGCACTCTCTGCAGCCCAGAACTCGTTCCATACGCGCAATGGTGAATGATCCGGAAAATGCACATCGATCGTCTCCGCAACTGTGCATCTGTCAAAGAATTCGATCATGGGCCGGCAACGGCCATCGTGCAGAAGAACTTCGCGCGTGGCGTTCGCGGCTGGGATCTTGTTTCGGTCAAAACCTATCTCATAGTAGATGTGACGGGTGTATCCCTGGACGGCATGCGTGTGCCATTCGGGACTGTGGGCGTCTAAGTATCGAGAAGTGTCAGTAAATTGAGCCCGAGTAATTGGGCCAAAATGTGGCAAGGCTGGGAAGGCGACTCACAAATTGGACCAACGAAGCCTGGGTCTCCTGGTTGGAGCACATAGTCTTCTGAATCTGGGTCACTTACCAGTTCAATGTCTTCTGCGTTGGGAAATCCGTCGTCTGGGTCCGGGGATTCCTCGTCGTCCAACACGCTGTCAGCCCGATCATCGTCTGGTCCTCTACATGGTTTGCTGTTTTTGACTCCAGCATCTGCCACCTCGTCAGGAAGTGAAGCCAAAGAGGCTATGTCAGCCATGTCAAAATCTTCGAGATCTCTAGCGTTCCCCTGAAAGAAGATACTGCTGGAGATGCTTCCACTTAGGCTTAGCGCTGGCGATGAAGGCCGTATGCTGCCTTCACTGCGCTCGCCAGCTGCCTGCGAGGAGTTGTTCCCAGAGACGAAAAGCGTATCCCCTTCTTCCATGTTGAGGGAGATCGGTATTGTTAATTCAGGTACGGCGGTAATGCTGTTGCACTCAATCAAGCAGTGAGAGAGGGGCAACTGCTGCTGCGGTGAATAAATCAGTGGAGGTGGTGCTGTGTTGTCGAAGAGGTAATGGAAGGAATGCTGTCGTGGTCAAGATCAATGAGATGTTCGCAGGAAGTCAATGTCGGTGTCGTGGGAGTTTTGTGAAACGAATCGATGAGAGCGAGCTTTTTGATCGTGGTGGAGTGAACGCATTCATTCAAGTGAGCGATGTTGCTATGCACCAGTGTAGACAGCTTCAGCTTGATTCCGCGGCTTCAAGTGAAAGGCCATAGCTGCTTAGACGTGGTCCGATGGATCTCAAGTGAGAACTTGTGATATGTAGATTCGCTAACTTTCCACTTGAGGTATCGGTGAGTGAACTCCTTGCTCACAGCGTCTGTCTCTCGGTCAGCACAGGTGTCACTTTCAACACAGTGCGGAAAAGAAGACGCACGCCAATCACATTTCTACAACTTTTCTTCAAAACGCTATCAGTGACACTATAATACACACAATTGTCTCAAATGGCCATTTACACGGGCTTTCACAATGGGGCCGTGCCGTACGCCGCCCAATGCAAAGGTAGAAACCCATTCCATTCTCTTTCTTTTCAGAGCGGAGATTAGTATGTATAACGTTCGCTGGCTTTCTTTCCTTCTCGCCTTGGCTTCCATCGTGTGTACAATCCAGACAAGCACGATTGGTAGTAGTATAAAATAGTGTTGTTACAGACCGGTAACAGAATTCCAGTCGGGCATGGGTATCATGGCTTCGCACTCATATATCATGAGAGATCAGGGTACAAGGTGGTGTAGGTCGGTCGAGCAGGCTGGGTAAGGTGTTTAGAACATGCCGCCACCCATGCCGCCCATACCGCCCATGCCTCCAGGCATGCCGCCAGCCGCGCCCTTCTCTTCAGGTGCCTCAACGATGGCGACTTCGGTGGTACCAAGTAATGAGGCAACGCCGGAGGCGTCAGAGAGACCAGTGCGAACAACCTTGAATGGATCCAGGATACCAGCGGCAATCATGTCGGTATACTCGCCCTTGGCACTGTCGAAGCCCTTGTTGAAGTCCTTGCCGAACTCGTCCATGAGCTTGCCAACAACGACCGACCCCTCGAGACCAGCGTTCTCAACGATGTTGCGAGCCGGACGAGTGATAGCCTGCTTGACGATAGAGACACCAAGCTGCTGGTCGAAGTTGGCTGGCTTCACGCCAGAGAGAGCGTTGGCAGCGGCCTTGAGGAGAGCAGTGCCACCACCTGGGAGGATACCCTCCTCAACGGCAGCACGAGTAGCGTTGAGGGCATCGACCATGCGGTCCTTCTTCTCACCGACCTCAACCTCAGAAGCACCACCGACCTTGATGACTGCGACACCACCGGAAAGCTTGGCAAGACGCTCCTGCAGCTTCTCCTTCTCGTAGTCGCTGGTCGTGGGGTCAGCCATGACACCACGGATCTGCTCGCAGCGGTTGGCAACCATGTCCTTGCTTCCCTCGCCGTTCAAGATAACAGTGTCCTCCTTGGTGATGGTGATAGATCCAGTAGAGCCGAGAAGATCTGGAGTGGCCTTCTCAAGCTTGATGTCGAGCTCATCGGTGAAAACAGTGCCGTTGGTCAAGACCGCGATATCACCGAGAATGCTCTTGCGGTTATCACCGAAACCTGGAGCCTTGACAGCGGCGACTTGAAGCTGGCCACGAAGCTTGTTCAAGATGCACACGGCAAGAGCCTCGCCATCAATGTCCTCCGCGATGATGACCAGAGGTCGGCGCTGCTGCTGGGAAGCTTCAAGAGCTGGCACGATATCCTGAACAGCAGAGATCTTCTTCTCAGAAAGAAGGATCAATGGCTTCTCGAATTCCACCTTTTGCGACTTGGTGTCGGTGATGAAGTATGGCGAGATGAAACCACGGTCGAACTTCATACCCTCGGTAACCTCAAGCTCGTCCTCGATCGTCTTGCCCTCCTTGACAGTGATGACACCCTCTTTTCCAACCTTCTCCATAGCAGTAGCGAGCAGACCGCCGATGTGTGTGTCTCCGTTGGCGGAAATGGTTGCAACCTGCTTGATCTCCTCTGACGTGGTGATGTCGCGCTTGTTAGACTTGAGGTATTCGATGACGGCCTCGACGGCGGCCTGTGTACCACGGCGGAGATCCATTGGGTTGCAGCCGGCGGCGACGTTCTTTACGGTCTCGGAGAAGATGGCGTTAGCAAGAACGGTAGCGGTGGTGGTGCCGTCACCAGCGACCTCGTTGGTCTTGCTGGCGACATCCTGGAGCAGCTTGGCGCCCAAGTTCTCGAACTTGTCCTTGAGCTGGATGGCCTTTGCTACTGTCACACCGTCTGGAAGAAGGGGTCAGTTGTAGTTGATGGAAATGGTCGCTGTCGTCTCGAGCTTACCCTTGGTGATCTTGGGGGAGCCGTAGCTGGACTCGATCAGCACATTGCGGCCCTTGGGTCCCAATGTCGTCGCCACAGCCTTGGCGAGAGTCTCAACACCGGTCAGCAGCGCAGCGCGGCCCTCGACGCCGAACTTGAGCTCCTTGTGTGCGAATCGTTGCTGCGTCAATGAGCCGGGCCGTATTCTCGCCTGACGAGCCGCAGCTCGGGGTGTGGATGAGAGAACGCGCTGCATGATGAAGAAGCTTGATGACAACGCCGCGACTCCGAGCGATTGATGATGGGGGAGAAGGGGAGGAAGATGGGAGAGATGGAGAAGATGTTTTGGCCGGACTCGATATTCTTCGCCAGACCTTCTGGAGTCTTCCTCGCTGCTCAGACGCACGCTAGCCCGCCATTGCGGACCAAGACTCGGCAAAGCCCTGATTGGTCGGCAATAACACAGCTCAGCGGCCTCGGTCAGCAAACTCCGACCTCACGTTCCAAACATCACGCTTGCTCTCAAGAAGTCAAAGTGCAGTTGGAGCGAAGAAACGGTTCTGGAATGCTGCATCTTGTACGAGACGTGGAGTTGATCAGGCCTGACTTGAATCAATCCAACGCCCGGCAGATCAACCACGAGGACTGGCCAGACGCGCAGAAGAATGCCGGCACGTCAACAACAATGTGATTCACTCGATGCAGACCATGGGCATCATGGATACTTCCAACGCTAGGTTCAAACTTCAAGAATGAGGCCACGAGAACTAATTGCCAAAATCTCAAGTTGCTCGTGTCAAGAAAATTGATGGACCCATTCTTTACCAAGACACTTCGAGCAGTCCTGCACCAGTCCTATCTTCGAGGTGTGCAACAAGAGCTTGTCACTGCACTTCGGCAAGCACCTGCAATGGATCTATCCTGCTGCGCATCGGGTGTCGAACGGTGTCGTCGAATGGTGTCGTCGAGCGGTGTCTTTCCTAGGAGCGCGTGGATACCTTTCGCGGCCTCACTCAACCTACCAGATGTTCGTATGCATTCTTGACTTCTGGACAGGAAACTTCTGGGAGTCATGAAAGCCCCTGCCAATCACCATGCTCTTGTGTCTTGACTCAATGAGCTCCCAATGGTAGAGGCCCACTACAATGCAGTAAGTCATGGTATTGCTTGACATGCTGCCAATAGAGAGCTCAGACGTTCATTCGTCCTTAATGTTTAGTTTCTTCTACTGTTATTTCGCTATATATTCTACACGCCCCTGCTGCTTCCAACACACATTAGCGAAGAAACTCTTTACGCAAATACCAGATCCACATCGTAAAAATTCTATCACACAACAACATCACATTCGTCACCATGTGGTACACAGCCTTACGTCACACTCAAACAAAGGCACATACACCATGTCGCCAAGTGTTCATGAGCGAGGATTCGACGGCGACAAGATCCGCGGAGAGCGCCGAATTGGACTGGCATGGCGCTAACCAAACTACCCGCGTGCGCAAAGTCTACAAAGCGCATGATTTGACGTTTGACTCGCGAAGCGCGAAGCAGTTGCAAGCCCAGCTGGAAGGAGCTCGTGATGAGCAGCAAAAGCGCTCTCGTCAGAGAATGGCGAGAGTCCTAGAAAAGTTGAACGAAGCCACTTCCGAGGAGGACCGAGACAGTGTGGCCTCCGACAATCTCCCCCAATCACTCCTGGCCCCTGAGATCCCTGTCACGCCACTGAATGGCGGCGAATGGACGCCTCAGCAGAGGCAAAGAATTCAGGAGGTTGCACGAAAAGACGCGGAGGAGGAGGCGCACGCGATCTGGGGAAAGAAGATCGATATCTGGGGGAAGAAGATCGATTTGGACCAGTTCAACGATCGAGTGAAGCTCATGCAGCTCGAAGCCGGTGAGGAGTACTGGCTGTTGGCGACGGATGACAGGGATGGACCGCTGGCCGACCCTCTCCAAGATCATGCTCTGGACGATGGCGTGCCGCCGCATCACGGCGTGGCAGGGAACGTGGAGAAGTTGAGGAGAAAGGAGGAGGACAAGGAGGAAGCACGGCTGACCGACTCGAAATGGGTCAAATCGAGTATCTCTGCCAATGGCCGCTCGGGCAAAGCTCTGGAAACTCCAAAGCTTAAAAGGAAGCGCGTCGACCAGTACTTCGAGGCATACCTTGCTGAGAAGCCTTGCAAGGAAGACACGGACCTGAGCTTGCCACCCGATCTCGATCGTTATGCTCGGGACGAGGACCGAAAGTTTGCGTTTCTCCTTCCGCCTGGCGAGCATTCTGCGCAAACGAAACGGCAGATAGCTCGGAGACGTGAGGCTCAGCGTACGGTCACTTGGGAGGAGCCTGGGCGCGCCGAAACGGCGCATAAGCGCAGAAAGATGGCGATGGAAGCCTACCTCGCTCCTGTCGCGACGACTCTCGCTGCTTCTGAGGCCCAAGAAGAGACTCCGCAGGCCTCGACGCCACCTTCAACAGCACCGTCTGAGTCGCAGAATGGGGAGTACATAGATTGAGTTTATTTTTCTCGCATTAGCATAGTTGGAGTAATGTTATTTCTCGTATTTGTGTCTATTCTCTCCAAATAATTGCGCTTCAGTGCGCCAACAAATGGCAAAATGTGCCAGATTTATCTGATGCGATTCTTCCCGGACTATGACAACTTGACCGCTTCTCTGACCAATTACTCCTTTCGGTGCCACTACAGCGGAATATGCGCAAAAAGTCTGGAAACCTCTGTTCCAGAGTCCACAGCATATAGCCCTTCTCTCCGCATGATTACAAATCAGTCTGCCAACGAGTAGGAAGATACGCGGAACCTTTCTGACGAGAGTCCATCCGAAGTACAGAAAATTATACTGTTTCTCTGGCCAATTCCCCTTCTAGGTGCCACTAGAGCGGAATGTGCGCCAAAAGTTGGGAGATCCCTATTCTAGAGTCGCCAGGAAACAGCCCTTTTCTCCGTAAATTTGCGATACAGTCTGCCAACGAGTAGGAAGATATGCGAAACCTTCCTGATGATAGTCAGTCCGAAGCATAGGAAGTCATCTTGTTTCTCTGGCTGATCATTCTCCTACGCGCCACTGAATGGAGAAATGCGCCGGAATCCATCAAGATTCGAATTTCAGAATCTATAGGTCGTGACCTTTTTCTCCGAGTAACAGTGATTGAGTCTGCCAACGAGTAGGAAAACGTCCGTGATCGCTTTCACAGTTTTCGATCGAAGTATAACACATCCATATTGTTTCTCCAGCTGACCATTTCTGTGAGAGCCACTGGGTCGAGAAATACGTCCAATTGTTTGTTGATGCATTGAGTGGAAGCAACATGAGGTGATAGAAACAATCGCTTGGAACCACGGCTTTCTCTGGTGAAACAGAGGACACCCAGGCCACGAGGCTAGCTCCAGGCAAAAATGTGCACCAGAAGTGTCCGAGAGACACTGCAATATGTGCAGCTTTCTCTGAAGACACAGAAACTTCCGAGGCCACGAGAGAGACTCCAGGCGGAACTGTGTTCCGTGAGTTGCAGAGAGACATGGCTGCAAGTACGCCGTTCTCTGAAGAAACGCATGGTTCTCTGGCCACAGGGCTGGATACTTCCAGAAATTTGCTTTGAAAGCTTCCGAGCAACAAGACTGCCGGTACAGCATTACTCTGGAAATAGAAGGAGGTCTCTGGTGCTTGGTGTAGCCCGGGAATAGAATTGTGCCGCCGTCTGTCAGCGGAGTAATAGACCGAGTTATCGCACTCACAAACGTCTATCTTGCTTCTGTCTGTGCTTCTCTGCTTGTAAGACTTTTATCATGCCATCACAGCTTCAGATGATCGAAGTTGCTAGTCAGCGCCATACTCGGGGGCAAGCATTATCATCATCTATTTCTATGCACGCTGCTCTACATGCTGCGCCGGCTGCGTAGGCGGCAAGAACCCATCATGCGCTGCTCCTCTCCTGACTGTGGGCAGCTGCTTCAGCGAGGACTTCCCGCTATTGGTACCAAACTCTCCTTTCACAGAAGATGCGCCCGAAGCCGTAGTCGTCGACTTTGCTCCTCCTTGCTGTAATGACACAGCATGGCTTGCTTTATGAGTGACGCCAGACTTGGTCTTCGGCTTCATCTCGCAAGCTTTCCTGAGGCTATCCATCGGGTTGCGGAACTTGTCTTTGCGCGCTTCTTTGATGCAGTGTTTACATCTTGGAGCTTGTGCCGTGGGGTCTGTTTCGTCTCGTGGACCAGCCACTGTATCAGGTATGAAGCTTCGTTTTGTGTCGAAGGGTGTCGTGTCGCTCCCCTCGACTTTCTGGGAAGAAGACCACGATTCCTGAAGACTGTCAGCAAAACCTTTGCTCAATCGCGAGTACCATGACAGTAAGCATGATTGGCAAGAACATACCTTGAACAAAAACTTCTGCTTCTCCAGAATCTTCTCATTCTCACGCATCCCCTCTTCCCGCTGCTTCTCACTCTTCACGCCACCAGGTCGATCAGGAATATGCTCGGGATGTTTCCCATAGTACGCCGCGAAAGTCTGGATATATCGCTCCTTGTTCCTCGCGACACAGGCCTCAAAGAATTCGGTTCGCTCCTCGATCGTCATGTCTTGGGTGTGTTCTCCAATGACTTTGACAAAATTCTGTCGCCATTGTGCAGCCTCACTTCCGCAGGTTTTGTCGCGGTTTGTTTCCAGGAATTTAGGCTCCTTGGGAAACTGGCGGATTAGGGTCGGAGCTTCTGACGTTTGCGTTGTTGGTGTGCCTGGTCTGGGACTGGTTCTGCTCGTTGAGCGGACGTTTGGTTTCGAGTCCGTTGAGGCACGCGACGCAGATGTTCCCGCCATGGTGGCGACGCGCGTTTCGCGCAAGTGAGTGTGGTGAGTGCGCGAGTTTCAAGGTTACAAGGTATTAATTTATACTGATGGAATGCTTGTGTGCGGTGAACGGGTGAATGAGGGCTGCGAGGTGATTAGACATGTTCACTAGCAGGCAGGTGAGATCCGATAGCAATGCTGTCTGTGAAAGTGCAACGGAAGACGTTAGGTAAGGAGCACGGGATTCCAGGAACACAACTCGACTTGCTTGAACAGGTATGCAGATGAAGAGACGCGTCGTCACGCACCTCGGTCTTGGTGCACCCAAAATTGGAGTTCATTGTAACCTTGGGTTTCATAAATCTTCTTTGTCTCGTGTGCTTTGTGAAGCCTCGGCGGCTGCTTTATGCGCGTCGCTCATGTGAGCGTGCAATGCTACAGAGTAGAGGAATGACGCGCGACGCCGAGCGCAAGCCTGATATCTGCTCTCGGCAACGGCACGCAGCTCCAACGCCCGACTTGCCATCGAAACCCACCTCACCTGAGAGAAAATCGCGGAAGTTACTACAGCTGGCAACTTGTCCGAACTTTCCCCTGCCGATCGAGCCTGGGGCCGAAACTATTTCTGGGGTCCTGGGCCGAATCCCTGTCCATGCGTGTTGGTCGGAATGCTCTTCTCCATGATTATTTGAGTTCGTGACGGCGCAAGAAATCACGCTCTGCTTTGCGCGATGACACGAGCTGATCCCGCCAGCCAAGCAAGCGTTCGCGTGATGAGCGTGTAGCAGCGCTTCTGGTGTTATCCGTTGGCAGAATGGTATAGCTCCTCAATCGCCCTCATAGTCTGCCTCCGCGTCCGCATCATCATCATCTATGAAACCAGCATCTTCATCTGTGTATTTCTCTCCGGGTGCTAGGCCAGCGCGTGATGAGGCCATAGTATGGGGTCGGCTCATCGAAGACGCAGGCATCGCTGTGTCGGCGGTATTCTTCGCCACGGCTTCGCAGGCATCGATCCAGTCGGAGTAGACATCGACGGGTGAGCTCAAATCTAGTACAGGTCAGCAATGTCCTTGGTAGGGTGTATCCGTCGCGCGCATACAGGTGGTGCTAGTCTGAAAGCCCTGGCCGCAGGACTTGCAGCTCAAGTTGCCCAGGCCCAGCTTCTTGTCAATCTTCACAGTGACGGAGCTCTCATGGTTGCAGAAGACGCATTTGAATTGCGTCGCAAGCGGTTCTTTCTATATAGTAATGTCAGTCAGTGGTCCGCGCAGTCTTTCGCGCAGCGGTGAGCGGCGTACCTTCTTCTTGGGCCCCTCGCGCTTGGCTGCTTTGCGTTTGCCCTGTCACCGTCAGTTTTCCTGCGCGCAATCGCATGGATGGTGCGACTCACCATGCTGTGTCAGCGAAATTGGAAAGTTGATGGAGTGTCAAAGAGGAGTGCGACGAGGCAATGTGGGTTGCTGTGTGAATGTCGAGGAATGACGCTCGAGGCTGGTGAAGCTCTGGTCAATTTGCGCGCACTGACCTTAAACTTTAGGTTCTATTCAGCCTTACAGCTTCATCTGATGCATCTCACGTGCCCCACCAGCGGCGAGCTCCTACGACAGGCTATCGCGGTGGCCTATCAAACGTTCACCGTCTGCCTCTGCCCAGCAACCAGTTATTTGCTATAATCTCACTCGTGAGCCTCATCCGACTCGCCTTTGCTACACAAGCAATTCCCGTGACATTGGTGACACCAGCTCCTGCTTGCCCGTGTACTTCTCCTACCCATTATCCTCTTATATCACCTTCCGTCTGAGCAGACAGCTACGTGGTCCAAACTGTGGCGTCCCCTCAAGACATCCGAAATGACAGCTATACCATCAGATCTGTCCGACAAACTGGACATCATCTTGAACAAGCTCACGGCATTAGAACATGGGCAGACAGACCTGCGGCAAAACCACAACTCCTTGAGCTCCACTGTAGAGTCCATCAACGGCCGTGTGAACGCCTTAGCCGGCGTCAAGCAAGCACAGGATGGCATCGCACATGATGCTCGGTATCCAAGCCCTCGCTTAGGTCCGACAAGTCCAAAGCTCATTCCTCGAAGCCAGCAGAAGCGAGACAGCATCGGAGGAGGGGAAGATCGCACAAAGGATCCAAACGGCACTCCTGCAGATCAATTATCGTCGTCTCCAGGTCCTCGAAGAGCGAGCTTAACGACGTCCAAGATCATTCTCACCTCGTATCCTGGCCAGGCTGGTGTTGACCCATTGCCGATGGAATGGGGCTCACGAGACCCTGCAAAACGTGGTCCAGTAGTAGTCTCACGCAATCCGTCTACTATCAGGAAACGCAATGCGATTGGAGCTCATGGAGGTTCTTACAGCATCTACTACGCGCTTGCAGTTGCAAGTAAACAAATGGATACAGAGCACAAACCAGACTTCACCAATACCGAGCCCGCTGCAACGATCGGTCCGTTCCCGACCTGGTACGACCCCAAAAAGATCGTGGCAATGGACCCCTGGGGACATCTTGCACCATGGCTCTATAACCACTACATCAAAGATGACAATGTCGAGATCCGACCCACGATTGCAGTAACAAAAGCGCACATGATCCTACCCGAGCTTGAAGAAAGTGTTCGCAAAGGTCGCCTCGTGCCAGATGGAAAGATTTGCCTGAATGCCTCTGGCGAGCTGAGCGTGACAAAATTCGCCGTGGAGCCGGTCTGGTACCTCCCCGGCGTGGCAGAGCGCTTCGGTATCGACGAGGGCACGCTCCGCAGGTCCCTCTTTGAGCACACTGGTGGAAGCTACCCTGAGCTGATTACAAGGAACGACATCAAGCTGTTTCTCCCTCCAATCGGTGGCCTGACGGTCTACTGCTTCGGTGACCCAAAGAAGATGAGCGACCCGAACGTGAAGCTTGCCCTGCGAGTCCATGACGAGTGCAATGGGTCAGACGTGTTTGGCTCAGATATCTGCACGTGCCGGCCTTATCTGATCTTCGGTATCGAGGAAGCAGTGAAAGAAGCACAGCAAGGTGGCAGCGGTGTTGTCATCTACTTCCGCAAGGAAGGTCGTGCTCTGGGTGAGGTTACGAAATACCTGGTCTACAATGCACGGAAACGTGGCTCAGACAAGGCGAGTGAGTACTTCAAACGCACTGAGAACATTGCTGGTGTGAAGGACATGCGTTTCCAGGCGCTGATGCCGGATATTCTGCACTGGCTGGGCATTACCAAGATTGACCGCATGTTGTCGATGTCGAACATGAAGCATGACGCGATTGTGGAGCAGGGCATCCCAATTCACGAAAGAGTACCGATTCCCGATGAGATGATTCCGGAGGACAGTAGAGTAGAGATTGATGCCAAGATTCATGCCGGTTACTGTAAGTCGATGGGATCTTCAATCATGGACGGAAGGCTGACACGCTCTTTAGTCACGACAGGAAAGATCATGACAGTTGAAGAACTCGAGAACGTCAAGGGCCGAGCTTGGGAAGATGTCGATGTAAGTCTCACATGCCACTCGACCATCCTTCAACGAAGCGGTAAGCTGACCAAGATTGCTGTAGCATTGATCGTGATTGCTGTTCTGTGCAGCTATTGCAGCGATGACATTCTTGTTAGCAAGATCAAACCTGAAACGGTGCCGATGCTGCAGCTTTGCAGATCGCTCGCGCGCGAGCATGGAGCACCTGTATTATGTGCAGAAGCTGTGGCGGAACCGTAGATCAAGATGAAGTGATCAACGATGTCAACGGAGCAGTCTCGATTCACAGTCCGCAGACGACACGCTGTAGATCGCTTGCCTCCACTCTGTACTTCAGCTCTTGATGTCGGAAATTCACATGCTTGTCAACACTTTGTGATGTACCTCGTACTCATCCCCAATTTTGGGAACATAAAGTACCGATAACGCAGGAGGCGGCTAGTGGCTGTCTCCAAGAAGTTTCGGGCGTACAGCAGAGAGGGTAGAGATGGGTAGACCTTGTCGTACCCTGAGGTACTTGACTGCCTGCTTTGGCTGTTCGGTGCGTTTTCCGTTTGCAACATGGATGCTGATCCAGCAGCAGCAGTAATCCCCGCAGTGAGCTCGTAGCTTTGCAAGTATTCGAACCCTACATCTCACGGGCGTGTGAAGCCAGACTGGCCTACGCGCGGCTCGCTGCCGAAAAGGGAGAGTCGAGCATCGTGCGTGGCTCTCTGCGACGTGATCGCTCACCATCGACGCCGTCTGCACCGGGTCCACGTTGCCGGACGGCAGTCAGCCAGCCACAGTCGTCAGTCATGTCGGTGAACACGTTGTGCGGGCGCGGTGGCAGCAGCGCAGCAATCAATGCAGAGTGAAACGGCGTGAATCGTCGAGTGCTTGTCGGATACCACCGCCTTTTTGACTCTTCCCAGCGAGCTACCACCTAGTCCCAATACACTAGAGCTGGCATCCCGACTCCCCAGCGGCGGCTCCAGCGCGTTCGCCCATGATCGCAGCTTAGCTGCAGGTTGCCAACGGGCGCCCAACTCTATTCCCACATGGCCCAGGGCGGGCTGCTGCGGGTGCGGACGCAGGTGTCGGGCGGGCAGCGCGCACGATTTGAGCCACCTGGATCCAGTCGTCAGCGTGCGGTGAGCTGGCGGGTGGGAGTGGACAAGTCAGGACAGGCAGCGACACAGAGGCCCGCGGCGTGCCCGGTCTGGCCGGTTGGCAGCTCCACTCTCGCCAGCACAGCTTTCCCTCTTTCGCAGCACGCGACTAGCTTCGGCTTGCCGGTCTTGCGCGCTGCTGAGCTGCTGAGCCTCTGACGGGCGGGAAGCTCAAGAGGCTCGACGGGAGGTCGAGGCCGCATCCTGACAGCAAACCGCCGCGACTACTGCTGCTGCCATGCCAGGAGGCCCAAGTCGCTACACGCAAGCGAACCCGATTTGCTCGTGGCGTCATGCAGGCGTAAGGCCAGTACGAACTGGTTACATGGCTACGTATCCGTCCGTGTATAAGCAAATAGGTACTTCCATTCTTAACATGCCCTCAACCTGCTGCTTCTCGCCCCAACCGCATCCATCAACAACTCGCGGATCACTTCAGCACGATCACCAGTATTGCTGATCAGTCTATATACTCATCGCCCGGACAAGCACCACTGACGATATCCCATCAACACCTTACCATCATGGCAGTCAAGATCTCCCAATCCGCGCTGAAGAAGTCTAGCGCACCACCTCATCTGAGCCGCCAAGAATCCTACAGTGTCAAGCGTGATCCCATGGGCTCTCTTCCAGTGAACGCATCGTTAGTGCTCGCCAGTGTCGCATCACGAGCGACATCACCAGGTCGCAAAAGCGCATCATCAAGTCCTCTCCCATCGCCGGGATCCGAGACTGGACGCAGGACCAGCTGGGAAGACTGCAAAGTCAAGCGCGATGGCTACGTCTCTTTCCCTGATTTCGACGACCTCCAGGCTTCACGAAGGACGTGATTTAGCCTGCGAGGGTCTCCAACCAGCATAGCCGATTATACCGGATGTTTAAACGGAGACTGATGATGATCTGATGATTGCATTGAGGGATTTATCAACCCGAGAGCCACTGACCAGGAAGTCCTGATCGCGATCCATGAAAGGAAACTGGAAGGATTCCGGAACGAGAGGCACACCACGTGATTTTGGCCGCGCGCACGCGACTCCTCAACTACATCACTATTTCGTGGGAGGCTGAAGAACACACTGCCTGGATCTGAGATTATGCTGCTGTGATACCCCAAAGCGACAATGTTACCAACAGTGTTGCACAAAGTACACGACTGTGAATACGCGACCGAAATGGTAATGCAAACCGAGGCAGGAACGGACCCAAGAGTCAGCAACAATCCAGCGGCAGAAAGAAAACTACGACACCGATGCATCGGGTGCGTGGACCCATCCAAGCGGAACGGACCTCATTCCCGATGACTACCCGAGCGACCGACTTGAGAGACGAAGCGGAGCGAAGTAAAAAGACGATCTTCACTCGTGTCGAGCACCCAAGCAAAGTTCTAGCTCTTGCCCGCAGTTCATGCGCGCAAAGAGCCGCTTCCCGCGAAAGCGAGCAACACAACAGCGGTCTGCAGCAAGGCAAGGCAAGCACGGCAAGACAGCTGATGACTGATGAGTAACAAATCGCGGGCTCCCGTCGAAGCCGGATAGCGTCGGGACGAAATCCATCGGGAGGTGCCCCGACCCGGCACATCATGCAGAGAGGGAAGTGGCAGCACACCCTCTCACGACAAGGCACAAGTGACCAGAAATGCGGTATGCGCTGTCAAGTCTTGTCTCACTTTGACTTATTCATCCTTCTCGGCCTTCCGTTACTGCTACTGGTGCTGGCTGCCTCTCCACCCCCAACCTCCATTCTCCACCGCAAGTCTAATCACATGATGATGGGGTTTGCTTGGCTTGACTATACCTTGTTCACTCTTGGGCCTCCACGCACTATCACACAGTAGTGTGTTGTTCTTATGTTCGAGGAGGTTCTAATGGGAGTCCAGACTCTCACAGAACGTGGGATGTCTCGGAGGGAAGATGCTTAGTTCGGAGTTGGTTGCCGTAGTGCATGAGAGTCATGTGCTGCTGGTCAAGAGGAGGAGCTTCTACTACTATTACCTAGTAAGGAAGGAGGGAAGGACTTACATTCGAGCTTTGTTGATGATCGTCGTTGCTGTTGCGACCGACGACATCACGTTCTAATTGAACTTATTCTTTTTTGTAATGGGCGAGTGGGATGATCAAAGGCGGTGGAGGACGGATCGAGTCGTTCACATCTTCGTAGCACTGGACTAGCCAGTCGTTTATTACATTACACAATACTCTTTTAATCCAAAAATTATGTTCAGCGCTTGCTCATGCTCATCGATATCATTGCCACCATCGTTCTGTCCGCCATCGTCATTGCCATTTCGACGCTCTCGTGCAGTCATCAATTTCCTGCCGATCCATCACAAGCCGTCGGCGTCTCCGTGCACCCCTTACACGCCTTTGCACCACAATATTTACACTTGTAAATGAACTTGAAATGACACCATTCGGGGAGCTTGCACCATGCTTGCTGGCATTTTTCACCGGCGTCCTTCGTCAATTTGATACATTCCCATGAATGCATACGGGTAAGCAACGATGGACGCTCGTTGCTGGGAAGGTTCTTGCCAGTGCCGTTGTGCTTGTTGTCTTTGGAGCCAGACATGTTGTTTTGCTTGCTGTTGTTCTTTGGGCCAGACATGTTGTTTTGCTGTTTGAGTGGCTTGTAGATTGGCGAAGGGTGGTTTGACTTGTATATGGATTTGCAGAACCGTCCAGCAGTCCAGATGAAGTCGATGAAACCTCGAAGAGTTGGAAGAAACGCAGTGTGGAGTTTGTGATTGTGCAAGACCGACCAGCAGTCAAGATGAATTTGTTGAGAGTTCGAAGAGAAGAAGACTGACCAGCAGTCGAAGGTTGAAGTGAAGTGTAGGAGAGAATGAACTGTTTGAAGACCTGCTTGACCAAGAGAAAGCTGTACTTGGGCCTACCTTTTGTATCTGATGGGAAGCAGCTGCTTGCCGACAACAAGACAGCCTTTCTTTGATCGTATGAGACAGTCTCGAGAACGAGATGAAAGTGGAAATACGCAAGACATGCGCAGAAGACATAAGCCGCGTGCACTGACCGCAGAGCGAAGAGGACTTCTTTGATAGAGCAACTATCGTAACAGCGCCATGGAATCGTGTCTGAGATGAGGAGATCTGTTGCGAAGCAGCCGAAAGCTTGACAGTAACTGAAAGACATACCGGAGTTGTGAGAACGGGTCAATACAGCGGCCGGCGGGCAACATGCTTTGCCAGTCTCTCTGGCCACGCATCGAAAGTGTCTGGATGTCAATCTGACCACAGACATAATGGCGATGATGCGAACTTCCCGAGACATGCATACCTTCCAGTATTGATGGCCGGAATTACTTTGAAACTGTCTTCTCGAGATCGAGCGCATTAGTCTTCATCCTCAGGTCCACCGCCGCCACCGAAGCCACCCATGCCGCCGCCCATCTTAGACTTCTTGGACTTGCGGGTCTTTTTGCCTTGTTTTGATTTCTGCAGCGACTCTTGGAGGCGTTTCTCGGCTTCACGCTGTTCTTCTTGTGCAGCGGCCGTGGCAAGCTCGGCATGGCGTTCCGAAGTCTCCATATTGATCTTTTCTTGGGCATCCTCAAGCCCATTGTACTTAGTGAATATGGAGACTTCTCGTGAGGTCTTCTGCGCATAGTACTCCAGATCCAGCTTTCGCGTCTCTTGGCCATTCAAAGCTCTGTTGATTCGTTCGGGATCGAGCTTTTCTTCACGCGTGAACTTCGCCTTGATCATACGTCGCGTCTTCGGAGGAAACATTTTGCTGATAATGAGGAAATCCGTACCAAACATCCGCAGAGCATCATAAAACTCGTCGGTTTCCTCTTCCGTCCAAGGGTCGCTCTTCCATTTCCACAAAGGCACTCGATCTGTGGGTTCTCGACGGTTCTCATTGATCCAGGTCGTTCGATTGTTGAATGTTGTAAGATCGTTGATCTCCTCTACTGGACGATCGGCAGCAGCAGCTGCCACGGCTTCTGCCTGTCGGTCGACCACCATGGTTTTGGGATCCACAACAATGTTGCCATCCTCGTCCATCATGAAACCGACATTGTCGGTGTCCTCGGGATCCTCATCTGCGACAGTCGGCTGTTCGTCAGCGTTCGCTTGATCATTTGGTCCGTCCTCGACCGGTCCAACTGTTTCCGTCTGCTCGCCTTGCTCTGCTGATCCTTCGACCACGCCATTTGGGCCCTCAGTGGACTGTACGACACCATCCGCTGCGCCATTCGTCGTGGTGTCTGTGGTTGCCTGTTGTCCTCCGCTTGCGATCAATTCTGCTGCAGCACGTCGTTTCGCCTTCTCCTCCTCCCAATCGATGGCCTCTAACGCTTTGCCACGTTCTGACATTTTACCGTGGTATGCATCACGACTGAGATCCCACATCGACACCGCATTTGGGTCGATTTCGTGAAGCTCTGGATCAGATACATCGTCTTCTTCCTGCTGATCTTCTTCTTCGCCTTCAGCCGGAGGACGAGGAACCTTGCGCTTTCGTCTTCTAGGCTTGCTAGGCTTTGCGTCAACCTTCACCCTCTTTTGTCTCTTGCGTTTTGGTTGTGCATCATCCACTTCTGCATCTGACTCTTCCCGCTCATCCGCAGTCGGCACTGCATCATCACCTGCCCCCTCGTTCTCGTCATCTGAATTGACGATCGTCTCCGCGCTTTTGGCATTTGATTTTCGCTTGGTTCGCGCCGCTTTTCGAGATGGCTGCCTCCGCCGAGGTGTCGCTGCTTCATCTTCAACCGTTTCATTCGCCTCATCCACGTGAGCTGGTTCGGCAGTGGGTGTTGCGCTTGGCTGCTCGATCTCCGCATCGATGGTTGTTGGCGCATTAGCTGGAGCAGCACGCCTCGTGCGCTTTGCGGGCCGTGGCGCATCGGACGTACTTGATGCTGCAGCTTTTGCCTTTCGTTTCGATGCAGGTTTTGGTTTTGGGACTGGGGCAGATTCGGTATCTGTTTCCTGCACCGGGCTCGTCACGCGGACCACTTTCTTCGTTTTCGGCGCGTTCAAGGGTGCTGCAGGTGCTGCTTCCACCGTGACAGCGGATTCCTGAGAGACATAGTAGTCTTCAAACCGTTGTTGCGCGCCTGCAATTGCCGTGTCGGAGGTCGTCTCTACGTCCCGCGCGACCCGCGATGCTTCGGCAGGCTGTGCCCCAGTTTCCGCTAGCGGGGACACAGATTGCACCTGAGTCTGCGAAGTCGACCGTGCTATTGTTTCGCCAACGGTGGTGGAAGCAGGGGGCGACAAGTGCTGAGATGTCGGCGTAGGAGTGGGTGCTTTCTCTACAACGGGTGCAGGCGGTTGGACTGCCACTTCCTGAGCAGATTTGGGACGTGGTTGCTCGACTTCGGGCGCGCGAATAGGTTCTGGAGCTGAGCCATGAGCGTCCTCCGCGCCTGGCAGTTTCTGGGTCACTGAGCTCTCCTCCGGGACAGTAGGCTGGGTCGGCGGCGGTGTGGGCTGCGCGTTCGTCGGAAGTTGTGCTGGACTGGGCGGCGGTTGGGCTGATGGTGCGGCCTGTGTAGGCTGGGGCCTGCGTCGCGGTGCCGCCTTGGGCGCGGCCTTTTTGCCGGGCGCAGCAGACGAAAAGAGCACCATTGTAGCGAGTGTGATCGAGGCAGACACGAGCTGCCAGACGCGGTGTTATCGATTGTCCATGTGGGTGGTGTGCATTGTTAGTGGTCAAAGCTGTCTCAGTGCGGCAGCAAAGTCGCGGGGACAGCCTCGCCGCCAAGCCAGCGCTGCTTCTGGTCGTTGACTGGCTCAGAAAGGAGGTCTTCGCTCTTCTTGATTCCCTCGACAAAGTCTGCAACCCAACTCCCACCCTCGCTCCTCCGTGTGCATCGCCGGCGCCTTCGCCTTCTGGTTCTTTCTCGACTCATGCACCGCTGATCCGCGCTCGAGGACGCGCGCCCATGGCCATCGCAAGCGTGCATGCCGTCTAATCTCCCAAATGCACGCCACCAAGGCCGCTCCGCCTGCTTTTCCATCTCTGTCCAAGATCGAGATGGAGGACCGCAAGCGATCGCTGATTAACGACGTCGAGGACCTTGCGCCGAGTCGCAAGCGTCTGAAGGATGAGAATGGCGCCACGATGCGGATGGATGATGATAAGGAAAAACAGGTCGAGGTTCGTGGGCGCCCGACGCACATTCCACGCCGCGTGCGTGTACTGACTCTGTGTACACAGGACTACCAAAAGGATGCGTTGATACGGCAGCTGAAAGAGTATAAGCGCGTAAAGAGGGATGCGGAGGAACAGCTTGCCGAGCTACAGAGGAAGGCGAGATATCACGATGACCACCTCAGGATACTCGACGCTTGGTGGTCTCAACTGCTCGACGAGATCCGACTTCGAATCGGCGACGAGCTCCCCACACCACCGCCCAGCGCCACGTCCGCTGTCGGTATGATACCACTCCTCCATGTCACGTGAGAACATACCATGCTGAGAATATGATTAGGAGAAGAGATATACAACAAGGCGCTCAATTTCGACGATGTCGAGTCTTTTTCCGAGCACCTGAAGGCCCGGTCCACAAACATAAAAAATGCCATCCGGGATCTGTTCGCAAAATTACCATCCGCCTCTAATCCAGGCGAGGAGGAGCTCCAAAAGCGACTGGCGGAACTGTTGGTCCGCGAGAAGGAGCACGCAGTGGAGCTTAAAAAGGCAATTGACGAGAAGGAGTCCATGTATGAGCGCCTCGAAGCGGCTATGGGCCGCTACATGACTGCTGAACGGAAACTGGATCGTGCAAAAAGCAGCCAAGTGCAGAAGCTGGAGAGACAAGCCATCATGGGTAGTAACGGCGATGGCGCATCTCCCACGAATTCGAAAGCCGCAGCAACGCCCAAGCGAGAGCACGCGGACACGAATGGCGAGCTCGAAAATGGCGTCGATATTGCAGAGGCTGAGGCGTTACGCAAAGAGGCTCTTGCTATCGCTGAAAAGCAACGAGCTCAAGTCGAGGAGATCGAAGCCGAGAACGAGAGACTAACAAATGAGCTCAGTGCTGCGAGGACCAAGCTTGCCAGTCTATCAGACGAGGACTATATGGAGACTTCGCATTACAAGATCCTCAAGTCAATGTATGAGGATGTCGTCAAGCGAGTTAATGATCTCGAAGCCTTTAACAAGCAGCTTCGCGAAGAGACGCAAAAATTACAATCGGAGCGGGCTGCCACTCGAACGCAAGTCGAAGAGGAAACTAGGAATCATGTTTCAGAAGTCGAGGCTGCGAATGCCAGAGCTGAGACGGATTTAGCGCGCATCCGACATGCACGCGATCAGCTCCATTCCGAATTGGCGATACTGAAAGCCTCAGAGGATGGGCCGAAGTCATCCTTAACATTGGCGAAAGAGGTGGCTGAAGCTAAAGACTCCAGGATAGCAGCTTTGGAGTCCCAGGTGCAGCGCCTCCAGCTACAAATTGGTGAAATTGAGGCAGCGGGAACAGATCTGGAGGGCATGGATATGGACGCACTAAAGTCGAAGGTGCAGACTCTGACCAACCAGTATTCGCTGCTTGCAAATGAACTGCCTTCTCTTGAAGCTGCATGGAGAAAGCTGCAGACAACTGCGAACAAGAAGATTGAAGATATTGCGAACTGGGAGGATCAACTTGCTCGTCTATCTGCGGAAAAGGCCAAGGCGGATCACAAGTACTTTGGCGCAATGAAGGCGAAGGACACCCAGGAAGCACAACTCCGAATGGCCAAGTCACAGAACGCGCGGTCAAGCGAAATTGTGACACAGCTCAAGGACGAGTCAGCCAAGGTCAAGGAAGTCTGCAGCAACTACGAGCGTCAGCTGGCAGATTCAAAGGAAGCGTTCACGAAGCTGGAACAGCAATATCGAACTGCAGAGCAAAAGCTGAAGGAGGTGTCTTCCGCCAACGACGGTCTTAAGAAGAGCGCTGAAGAATTGAAGTCCTTGGTGTCTGCGAAAGACAAGGAAGTCGTTGGAACGGCCAATGCTAAACGCCAAGCCGAAGAAAACTTGGAAAAGTGTAAAGCGCGACTCGACGAGACGAAGAAGCAGTATGATACGCTTCGTAAAAGCAGAGCCGCCGTTAACGCTGCAGACTCGGATGATTGGCGGGTAAGTTTTGCCGGAACTGATCCTTGCTGGAAGATGTACTGACAAGATCAACAGAAAGTCGCTATCTGCCCAGTCTGTTCCGCGAACATTCGGAATACGGTTCTGAAGACTTGCGGGCACGTGTTCTGCAGCAACTGCGTTCGAGATCTCATCTCCAACCGCAACAGAAAATGCCCCAGTTGCGCCAGAAGCTTCGGTGTAAACGACCACCAGACGATCCATTTGACGGCGTGAGCAATGCCACTCCTTGGCTCCTTTTCAAGTCATCATGTCCCTCATGCAGCTTCACTGCGATGGCTGCTCGTCCAGGTCAATGTCTGAATCCTCCTCCAGGACACCCAACTTGCTTGCGAACAGCACAAGCGTGGAGCACGACGGGTCTCCTTCGTGGCCCGGTTGGATGAGAACAAGAGTCACAGTAACACAGTGCGTTACTGCTCGGAAGAGGTCGTGAGGAGAATGAAGTTCGTTTCTGTCTGTGCCCGTCTGTCGAGGAGCGTTCACAAGCGGGCAACAGTGTATTACGTACCAAGACAGCGCTCTAATTGCTCCTCGAGGGCCTGCCTGAAGAATAGGCATGAATGAAATAATGCATACGACAACTGTCTCCTTCCATTGAAACCGAATTTCATTGAGCCACTGGGTGTGGCACTGCTGCGTGATCTTGCCATGTGATTGCCTTGGTGCTATGTGACAGACGTGACTTCGGCATGCAACGTAATACCGCATCGCATACCGGATGCTTCCAAACAGAAAAGCTGCCAATACAAAATGAAAATTGATGCATAGATCATTGTGTTGATAATTTCCGTTGATTTACACGCTACTACGGACAGATAACTGCGCTTCATGCACACGATAAATCCTCAAACCTTGCACGCTCGGTTCTATTTCTCCCTAACTCCTCCTACTCTCCACGAAAGGAGCGCCCGTATGTTCATTCCACGATCGCTTTACTCCTTGCGCAGAGAGGCTGTAGACTTTGATCGCGCCCGGCATTGTCTTACACGCTTATGATTCTATTCCTGCTGCTGTTGCTCCTCGTCCACCTTCAGCTCTATCGTAGCGCGATCTCGCCTCGTCCAGATTGTCGTTTGTGCATCAGCGCTTGACATGCGCAGAATACGAGGAAGACCTGTGCGAGAAGGCGTTGTTAGTGATGCGATCTCTCGTGATGTGTGCCATCTGTAGGGTTCGTAATATGCTGATTCATCTCTGCTCCCGTCTCTTCTCGCTGAAATGTCCTGTACGTACCGCGTATACAATCACAGCGCCAAATACTGCCGCTGCGACGGCTTTCCCGTCTTTTGGGTCCTCGTTTGACCCCATCATGCTGTGGTGATTTGTGGCGAACATACTGCCGATTGTGCTGAGGATTACGATGCCGAAGATGGAGATGACGATGCTGTGAGGCCCAGACTGTTAGTCTCTCCGTCGTCGCTCGTTTGTGAGGGTGGCTGAGATGCGCATACCATGTCCATGCGTTGAATGCGGATACTACGGGCTTCATGATTGCGATGTGGTTCGGGGAGGGCGCCTGGCCGGTCGGATGTGCGGTATCGGGGTGGGAGGCGAAGCGCAGTGGTCGTTGAGAGTAGCTTCTGGTGATATGATGCCGTCTCGCAGCAGTGCGAGGGTGGTTTTGCGGCGCGGGAGGAGAGTGTGGTGTGGTGATGGCAGGGCTGGCGCTCGGACTTGCGAAGTGATCGTCACAACTCGTGGTCGAAGCTTCGTGTCCCACGCCGCCCGGCTTCGAATGCGACTGCCTTGTCCCGCTCCCACCGCGACATTGACATTGACCATTGAACGACTTTACCACATCGTAGACACGAGACCGATTGAGGATTTGTAACCCCAATACAAGCAGAATCCCTCTCCACCTCGAAGTCGTCACTTCTCAGGATGCCTGCTTACCACTCCGTCTTCCTGGACGAGCCCAATCAGCAGCTCATAGGCAACTTCGCATTGCTGCCACTCCGAACACGCACACGTGGACCTGCACAGCAACTTCCCGGCCTACCAGCTGGAACCAGCGACCTCGACATTGAGGCTTCGCACGAGTCCTACGACCCTCTCGACGAAGTGCTCGCACTGTTCCGCGCAAACACCTTCTTCCGCAACTTTGAGATCAAGGGCCCTGCGGACCGCGTACTCATCTATGGCATTCTCTACGTCTCAGAAGCACTTTCAAAAATCAAGCCAGGGCAAACAAGGCGGGAAGCAGAGAAGAGCGTCATGAACACCGCTCTGGAGACACAATTTGCGATTCCGGGCGATGCGGGTTTCCCGCTCAATCAGATGTTTGAGCCACCGAGGGATAGGAATGAGGCCGAGGTATTGAGGCAATACATTATGCAGATGCGGCAAGAGTTGGCTGTGAGGTTGCTGAACCGCGTATATCCTGACCCGAATGGGCCGCCGAGTAAGGTGAGTGGAAGCTTGGAATCGTTATCAGTGTGGCATACTTGGTACATTGAGCTATCGAGCTAACGTGTCGCACAGTGGTGGCTTAGCTTCCAGAAGAGGAAGTTCATGGGCAAGCAGCTATGAAGAGGCGTCATGTGGGAATACTCGCTTGTTTGAGATGAAGCTTCGCTTGCACAAGCTCGAGCAGAATCTTGTGTCGTCCAGGGTGACCACAAGCAGTACGCGATGCGACTCTCGGGACCTACTGTAAAATCCTCACGAATGCAGATTCGGCCTACCAATGTGGTTAAAGTAGTAGTCATCCCTGGCCAGCAAAACGAGCATATGCTGGACACCAGTGCTCGCTAGGCTCGCCGCCTGATCTTTTCGCCAGGCTACGAATGGTACGAGATACCAGCACAATCAAGTCAATCACTCACCCATCTCAAGCTCATTCACGATCTCGGCCACGCCAATTCTGAGGACCTGTCACATGTATCAAGTGACTTGGGATAGAGCCGTGTGACGTCGAGGGCGAGGCGAGGCTTGCCCACAGTGTCGCTACTACTCATGCTAGTGCGCGACGCAAAAGCCTCTGAGATCGACTGGCCAAGTGCATACGTTTCGTATAATGAAGCTCAGACTAGCTGCGGAGCTGCAAGCCCCAGAGAAGCCATCTTGCATGCAAGATTGCGGCCTCAGATGTCTTCAAGGCCGCACAGTCAGCCATGCACCACACAAGGCACGATAGGATTTACGGCCCCGTGACAGCTGGTACGTCTAAGCCTCGCCAAGTGGGGGAGAAGGAGCGGGAGAACGGCGCTAGAAGCTTTCATCGGCAAATCAAGCGACGTAAGCGGTCGAAGGATCGCAAAGAACGCATCGCCATTCGCAAACTTCAAAGCCTCTTCATGCTGCGGCTTGCTGCGGACGATCAGATCCCATTTCCAGCCGGAACTGCACAGCCCGTAGATATGGCTTCCATTGGTGCACGAATCGGAATTACAGTAGGTCAGCCTCTTACTGTCCCTGCTTCTCTTCCCTTATTTAACAGGCCTGGTGGCCTACCCCAGTCCCCACACATACTCTTCACATGGCTTTGACATCGCTATAGTGACCACACATTATAAACATGCCAAGCAGATTATCCAAGATATTCCTCTCGGGGAAGGAGAAGGAAGCTGCAGCGGAAGCAGAACACAGCATTCGATCGTCTTCTGGAAGCGATGCTCCTCCTGTGTACGAAGAGCGCGAAACCGTCGATCCCGACAACGGCCTGCCGCCTCCAGATGTTACCGCCGGTTTCAGCAACCTGAAAATTTCATCTCATGGCGATGGCTTTCCTACGAGCGAAGAGTGCATCGCACACCTGAAGATGCTCGAGTGCTTCTACCGACTCAGACAATCCGTCGCGAGCCAAGATGGACTGTTTGGCATCGCAGACGATGTCATCACGGCCCAGAATATTCCGATGGACGATAAAGCATCAGCACTTTTGGCAAAATTGGGGGAGAAGCGCTGGGCAATATACGTCCAACGAGCAGTGGATCGGTTTCAGTCGTGGTGGAATGCCATCGCGCCGGAACGCCATTGGGCTGATCGAGCGCAATTGGCAGAGTACGGCAAGGTTGACAAGATTTGTCGTTCTCGTTTCAGCAAGGACTATGCTTTCGATGCTGCCACATTACCACCAGTCGATGTGCTCATGGTGTGGCATGCTTTCCAACTGAACCCACGATGCTATCTGGAGGATTGCCTGCGACAGGGTCGGATGGAGCTATGGCATTCGGCGATGCCTTTTGAGGCCATTGCGCAGTCTATCAACTCTACGACATTCGCATATGAGGATCGAGCTGGCGCAAGTATCTACTTCACCGAATTGACGAGTCGACCCTGGAACAACTTGGACGACGAGTCACACAGAGCGACAAAGTGTCCGTGTTGTCGAGCGATCAATCACAAGGTGCCATGGACCGAGGATATGTTCGGCGGCAATGAAAGTGGAATGAGTGACCTTGCTCAGTTGGAGCGAGAAATCGACCGGATGCTATCTTACGGGTTCGGCTATTGCGACCAAGACTTTATGTATACCTGTCAGTCGTGTGGACATCATATAACACACGATACATTGCGTATCGGCAGATTCGTGGACGATATGAAACTCCTCCACGACCTTAACGTGCCGATGAAGGGCACCGTCCTTGGAATCCAGGGAATTCCTCACAAGGCGTATGGAGTCAAGGATATAACGACCGAACAAATCGACATGCCGAATCGTATCATCCTGGCTGGAGAAAGCGGCGCACTTGCCCCTGCAGCACTCCGCGATCTTCATCTGTTCTCTACAGTGCGGAGCCAAATGGAGCTTGCGATGTTGGACAAGAAGCTCTTGCGACAAGCGAGGGGCAGTCTGTCTTCCACTCTCTTGCGTTACGAGCGCGTTGGCATCCGCAAGCTCATGAGTCGATACTGGGACAACTCATCACCCTTCAGCCTTGATCTGATGTCCGCAGTCATCCGACAGGGCGGGTTCATCGAGAAGATGCACAACATCAACTGGCTCCACTCACCAGCTCTACCCAGCACAATGAACCGCCTGATCACAAAATACGGCCACTTCATGACCATCATGCGACAAAACCCTCTCAAGATGGCGGTTCCAACCCTCGACGTCGACCTCGCCTGGCACACACATCAACTCAACCCAGCTCAGTATATGCAATACACCGTCGACCAATGCAGACAATTCATCGACCACGACGACAAAGTCGCCGAGGTCAAACTCAACGACGCTTTCGCCTGGACAAGTAAAGCTTACACTCGCCTGACCGGCCAGCCTTACTCCGAATGTACTTGCTGGTATTGCGAAGCCATTCGCGAATCTCACACAAGCCACGCTTCTCGGCTCTTCAATGGATCTTCAGCCCAAGTCGCCGATATGCTGCATGGATCTGAGCAGGATCCTGCGAAGAGTGTGCATATCTCAGCACATAATGCTGTACGTCCAAGCGATGATGCGAAGTATTCAACTCTGTCAGAAAAGCAAGCGAATGAACTGGAAAGGCACTATCAGAAGGCTTGTGATCGGGCGATTAAAAAGGGAAGAAAGCCACCGAAGAGGGATGATTATTATTACAGTGATGCTTATGGGCATGTGGTTTATATTCCGGCGTACAGCCCTTATGTGGGATACATGCCTTACATGCCCATGTACTATCCTGTCACGCCGGGATGCATGGCTGTTGGGGCCGGAGCTGCTGGGAACTGCTGCTCTGGTACTTGTGGCGCTGGTGTTGCTGCTGGAGGATGCGCGGGAGCTGGCGCTTCTTGTGGAGGCGGCAGCTCAGGCGGATGCGGAGGGGGATCCTCTGGCGCGGGAGGCGGCTGTGGAGGCGGCGGCGGTGGCGGAGGGGGTGGTGGCTGCGGAGGGGGTGGTGGTGGTTGTTAATTTGTGTCCTTTCTTTCGTATAGTAACTGGCTATGTAGATGCTTTGCCGCTATGCTGATGCTGACGCTGAAGATGATGATGGGATGATATCGATGGTTAATTACATTAGCAAAACACACACATGGGGTTGTCGGGAGCCTGGCAAGGCGTTCGTCGTTTCTTCCTTTCTTTCCTCGAACTGAATTGTCGAAATGCATTTCCTTCACTTTCGCACTCATAAAAATCTCGCTTTCCCTGCTCACTTATTTGGTGGTTCCCTTCAGTCGGCCTTCTTCCTGCAAGCGCCCAGTTCCTGCTTTCCGTGGCAAAACATCTCGAATCCTGCTCCAGCATCTGTATGCCTCGGGGCACATTCTCCGGTTCCCTCGCCTGTGCAGTAAAACCTCTGGCCAGCAGGGCAAGGATGCGTCAAAGGTCCATCAGGCGTGCATTGGAAGAAGCGAATGTCGTTAAGACAGCTTCCATAGAGGTCGCCGATTTTGCAGTTTAGCGACGCAGATTCTTCGGCTTCTGGTGATGATGAGAGAGATGCGGGTGGTAAGCTGAAGTCTTCTGATGGAGAGAGATCTTCTGCTGTTGTTTGGGATTCTTTGGCATCGGAAGGTTCTGTGGTGCTCATGCTCCAGCCTGTTGGGTGGGAGACGAGCGATATGTAGCAGAGGCCCATGAGCAGAAGTGACAGAACGGCTATGGTGATGCCCAGCGGGCGCGAGAATCTGGAGGGCTTCTTGGTGGCGACATTGGGATGTTGGCCTTGTGGGATTTCCTGGTAGAGAGGGAGTTTTTGAGACATTGCGGGCGCCTTTCGCTGGTGGAGCGGTTGTGGGAGTTTAGTCGCCAGGGGCTCAGCTGGGGTGTTGTTGCCTTGTTTTCAGCTTTCGCGCAGAGCTCTTTCGGCCTCGGACTGCTTGCTGGGTGTTTGGTTGTTTGTGTTGTTGTGCTGCGAGGTGATATCGGTGGCGTGGAGTGCAGTAGTGGGAGAGGTGATGTCGGACTCCTGAGTTAGGCAGCTAGCGGTGTAACTTATTCTTCATGATCGACGCCGAATCCAATCTCGTGTTGGAGGTCGGTGCCAACGTGCTAGCCGCTTTCGGCCAAAGCCACACGCTCGTTCCTTCTACACAGTCGTCCACGGCTTCGTTCGGCGACGGACATGTGCCACTGACCTTGCTGGTGTGGAAACAGTCACACACAGCTCTTTACTTCACACACACATCCCGTATCGTGCACTTCACACCGAATGGCGGAGCGTCCGCAACTGACGGCGTGCAAGACCTGCCGCAGCCGGAAGCGTCCGTGCGACAAGGCTGTCCCGCGATGCGCACTTTGTGTCAAGGCCGAAACGCCTTGCATCTTCGTCGATACGGCCAGTGGTGAAGAGTATTCGCGGCAGTATGCCCTGTCGACAACGCTCTGCTGCCGGTCCATACATCGCTGAACACGCACAGGCAGATCGCCGACCTAGAGCGTCATGAAGCGGAGCTTCGTGCTGAACTTTCCCACGCTGCAGGCAGGAGCACCAGCGTGAGTGCAACAGCCGTGGATCAGAATAATGCACAGTCTCTTCGCAATACCGCCCTCGCGGAAGGGAGCAACGTCCTCGAGACAATCTTGAGTAATCCACGATTTCATCCTCAACGGCTGCGGCAACTGCTCGTTCGGCCGCAGATCCAACAGCCAGTGGCAACGCCTGCGGAGATGCCACACCCTGACGTGGGCCACTTGATCTTCGACAATTAGTATGTCGATGTTCAGCTTGCCGCGATCTCTCACTGACTGATCCCGCGTCAGTTTTAAAGAGTCCCATGTACAGCGTCCCATGCTGCAAAAGTCAGAAGTTCAAGGCCTGCTGCGTCGAGCGTATCCGGAGGGGCAGCCTGGACAGCTGGATTCACAGGACTCTTATGTGTTCTTCCTGATCTGTGCCATCTCTGCAGTCCGCTTGAGGCGGCAAGAACTGCTCACTCAACACCCGTACAGCTTTTTTCTGTCAGCGTTACGCCATGCTGAGCATATCAACCTGCTTTCTGGCATCACCGCCCTGCAGAATTTGCTGTTGTTGAATCGTTTTGCTGTTTACTATCACACTGGTGAGAATGTCGAGGCGTATGCCCAGACGACACTGATCTTCTGTAGGCGTGTCCACCTGGGACATTGGCCGAATCTGCATGCATCTATGCATCACCATGGAACTACACCTCAAGCCATTGATCCCGCTCAGGTCCTCCGAAGAACAGCATCGCAGAATTTTGTTCTGGGAAAGCTACGTAACAGATCGTCACATGTCAACCATTCTAGGACGGCCATTCGCCATAGCCGACGACGACATTGAGGTAGACCTTCCAGCAGCTCTTTCCGGCACCGAATTCGAGGGGTTCGATGGTCTTGCTCAGCCCAGAGCTGATGCTGTCATGGAGTCGCCCATGGCCGTGTCCATTGCCTTCATCAAGTTGCGGCAGATATCCTCCCGCATACAGACCACTTTTTTCGCGAAAACCAAACGAGCATCCGCCCACCTGTCGATTCATACGAAGATGACCGTGTTCGGTGAGCTTCTCGACATTTACCAAAAGCTTTCCGAAGATATCAAAATGTGGCGGCAGAATAGTCCAATCTATTTCCACGCTGAGACGTTCTACCAAATGCAGGAATGGTACGAGTTCCTTGCTGAGAAAGAGCAGCTCTTCCTAGCTCGTGGCGCTATTGATGCTATCCACTCAAGAACCGGATCGCGCCCAACAGAGCTTTGTGATATCTGCTGCTCTTCTGCATCAAAGGTCATTCATCTCTACAGCGGGCTGTACTGGACCAAGCAGATCAATTGCACACGTCACTACTTCCAGATCCTTTTCACAGCCGGCCTGTTGTTGGCATACTTCTCCACAAATGAATCTCCGGACCATCTCGATACGGCGTCCACAGCCCAAGATCAAGAGACTATGGCAACGTTGATGGAGTGTCATCGTCTATTGCAGAGCCTCGGTCATGAAATGCAAGATGCTCTGCCATACGCGAAGGTGTTTGGCTTGATCTGTGGAGCGGCATTCCCTAACTGGACGACAATTGAACCTCATTGGCTAGCTTCACATGCGAACGAGACAGACATGTCCAGGCGGGAACATCTCTCTGCAGACACATTCCCACTGCCACCGGGCCTGAATAATGCAGCGTATGGAGATTTCGATCAAGCTGGAATGTATTACGCTCATGATACTTGGCCGGACATGCCTACTGACTGGTCCTATTCTCCTGGACACCTTTTCGCAGACATGGAAGCATACGTGGGCCAGTTCGCGACCGGCGACTTCTCGTGGGATCCGCTTCTCAATCCACTGTCGTGGAACATGTCTGCAGATGGGATTGAATAGTTTCGCTATCTTTGGAGCTGCGACTCCCTTGCGTAACGGTATACACAATCAGTGGCTGCCTTGGCAGTATCTCGCTGCGTCTCCGACGTCGCGGCGCCAATATGCGGCGTACTGACTACCCGCGGATGCCTCCACAAACGACCATATCTATCTTTTGAAGGCGGCTCTTCCACGTGGCAGTCAAGGCCCGCTCCCCAGACGATACCCTCCTCCAAAGCTACTGCAAGATCATCTTCATTGACGATACCGCCTCTTGCTGCGTTGATGATGATCGAGGTCGGTCGAAGCAGTCGCATCTCTGCTAGACGGATGAGGTCTCGTGTTTCCGAGGTCAACGGAACGTGGATCGACAAGATATCTGCTGCACGCAGAACCTCTTCCACAGTACTCAAGCGAACATGCTCAATATCGTGCCATGCTCCAGTCGGAAGATAAGGATCGAAAGCAACGATATCTGCATCGAATGCGCCACGGAAGATACGAGCAACCTCTTTGCTGATGTTGCCCATGCCTATCAGTCCCAACGTCTTGCCCCGCAAGGTCTGACCTTGACAAGTTTCCTTAGGGACGAGCTGTCCGGAATGCTGTTCGATCTGTATCGAGCCTATCTGTCTCGCCACAGCCATTGTCAAGCCGAGCACGAGTTCCGCGACCGATCCTGCGTTCGCGCCTGGAGTGTTGAACACTTTGATCCCCGCCTTTGCACAAGTTTCCAAGTCGATCTTGTCTAAACCGACTCCTTGCTTTCCGATGGCTCGAAGCTTCTTAGCTGTTGCTACCTGAGTGGCTGTGATATACGATCCCTTGACGAGGAGGTACTGTGCATTGCTCTCCCAGTTCTGGATTTCAGGGTCGGTGGGCAAAACGACGTCGAACAGTTGCTGCGCATGCTTTACCGCTTCCGGATGAAACTTGTCAATCATGTACAGCTTAGGGCGCTGATGCTCATGGAACTCCGTGGAACACTGAGGCCAGTCGATGCGTGCGGGAGCCATGTTGAACTGTTGGAGAACTTTCGCCAGGCTCAGGATGACTTGCGGATAGCTGTGTGAATTGCACAGTCTGCTCACTAAGCCCATATATTGGAAGAAATCAATGTGCAACGACGAGCCAATGACTCCCGGACAGAGCGGACCCCGTCCGACAATGCCGTGTCGGAAAGTGCCCACCGCAGATTGAGATCATCGATCGATACTCTTCTAGAGACTGCACAACATCTCTGGACGCTGGCACAGCCGCCGCTACTCGGATATTGCGGATCCGCGACGCCCTCTTGAGCCGGTGGACATCCATTCGGCCTCGTGCTATCGCATGATGGGATACTGTGACGCTATGTTCTGCTCTATCGGACACGGATCTCCAGATTCACTATCTATACTATCTGTGAAGGTATTTCGGCCACTGCTATTTGTACGTTATCGTGCTTCACATCTCCAGCCAGCTGCGGTGCTGACCGTCAGACCTTCTCGTTGAGCGCCAACATTTCTGTTGCCCTCTTGGTGGCTCCGCTAAGCAGTAATGGTCCATCTGTCGCAGCCATGACCCAATTGGCGCCCATAGCACAAAACTTCTCGACAAGGTCCAACCGCGCATGTAAACCGCCAACACCAACCCACTTGCCGACTTTCTGACATGCAGCAATTGTTCTGCGGTATGCCTCTGTCACTTGTGGCTGCTCATATTGTCCTGGAATGCCCATTTCGGCTGTGAGGTCGTTTGTACCAATCAATAAGCTGTCAACACCTTCGACAGCTGCGATCTCATCGACCAGCTCAAGCGCCTCCAGCGTCTCGATCATTGGAATCACGAGTGTATTCGCATTGATGACGGGATTCGCAACCTTAGCTGGAATTGATCGGAACTGGAAGTGTGGAAGTCCATTCGTCGATGATCGATGCCCAACAGGCTGGAATTTGGCCTGGCTCTCGAGTTAATGCCAGCTTCTTCTGCGCCAATGCCTTCAACAACTTACTGCCGCCACAACGTCCTTTGCATCTTGCACTGATCGAATGTGCGGCACAATCACACCAAGAGCTCCGCCATCCAATATGCGTGAAACAAAGAACGGGTCTTTGCTTGGTGCACGGACGATTGGGGTAATGCCAGCATACAGCGCTGCCATACAGAGTTGGCCGGTCGTGTCGAGGTCGAACGAGGAATGTTCCATGTCAATCAGGATCCCGTCGAAACCGGCGGTCTTAGCCATCATAGGCAGCTCGACTGATCTCACGAGCTTGACGCTCAAAGTTGAAGCTACTTCATTGCGAAGGAGCTTCTCTCGCAAGGAGTTCGCCAAAGTCACTTCTTGTGTCATGTTTCGAGCTTGTGGGTAATGCGCTTGTCTGTAATTTTGACGAGGTGAGAAATTCAATGCCGCGAAGTGCAAAAGATCGAAGTGCGAAAGTGCAGGGGAAATCCTACCAATATGTCGTCTACTGTTCAACGAGCCTCGTGCATCTCGTCGAGGAAACATTGGCAGTGGATGATTGAACAGCCGAGATCGTCGGCTTTGGGCTGTGGTCGGAACAGCGCCGTCGGACGATGTCCGCTTGCCAGGCCATCGTGACACCGATTGGCACTCAATGTAAAGACATCAACACGACTCCGCATTTCGCAGTGCTGCCGCCCGAGACGCCGACGAAGCTACATAATGGCCTCTGGAAATACTGCCACCTCGGCAATCCGACGCTTGGCGTGTGAACGCTGCTGGAAAAGGAAGCAGAAGTGCGACAGGAAGGACCCCACGTGCACATTGTGCAAGGAAGCGGGTACTCCATGCCGGCCTCGTACTATCAATGGCAATGATCCAGATGATACAATTCTTGCCGGAGAAAGTTACATCCAGACACTGAAGAGAAATATCGCTCAGCTTGATAGCCAACGTCAAGACAAGAGGCAGCGAACGGGCTCGCCTTCTTTCACCGCGCCAGTGGCTCCAAGCAGCGCGAATCAACTTGGTAATGCGCAGGATGCTGCCGAGAACGGGTCACTTCACAGCGCTCTCGCCGATCTGACACACTTCGGGCTCAACACAACGCCTCGAGATCAGACAGGAAATCAATCACCGGCGCGTCCCTTCTCGCTTTGGAGTCTGACTCAGCGTGCAACATCATGGGCACACACTGGCTCAATCGACTTCCATGTATCTCAGCATGGATTACCTCCCTTGCTAGAACTTCGCAACTTCTCACTCGATCTCATAGTGTCGATCGTCAAAGACTACGAAAAACATGTGCTCCGCACCTATCCCTTCATTGCTTCGACAGCACTCAGGAAACATCATGAATATTTCGTTGGCGAGGGTTCTGAAACCACCGGTAATTACAGCGCTCTGCTGGTGGCATTCATCATCTCCACAGCCTTCAACAAAAATGGTGCTCCTCCGAGTATGAAACTGCTTGCTCTCCAGGCCCGCTCAGCCCTACTGCAGTTGTGTGCGAATGTGCGAGAGACAGATGCCGTCTCTTCGATGCAATGTCTTGTAGCTGCGGCACTCAATGCACTTTATGGGATAAATGTCGAATCTGCATCGTATCTTATTGGACTGGCACTGGCCAAAGCGATCGCACTAGGCTTCCATCGCACGCAGTCTCAAGATCTGAATCAAGAGAAATGGCGGATAATGTCTGTGCTCTATGTTCTGGACAGGTAAGTAGTAGCATGGTATAAGCTGCAATCAAATGCTTGGCTGATGTCCTCAGTTCGATCAGCTTCGTTCTAGGTCAGCCAGCCCAGATAGATGACGGTGACATATCACCCGAGGTACGCCTTTGCACCATGACCACTAGTCACCTGCTTACGATTTTCAGACCTTCGAGCCCAAACCCGATTGGGTTGGAGAAGACATTCAGTTGCTGAAGGAGCAGCTCCAGCATGCTCGCCTTCTGATCACTTTGAGAAGAAGTAATGGCCGACCAGCCATGTACTTCACCACGGCATACGAATCGTGGTGCGACTCAACTACGCTAAAGAACTTCACACCATCGGCGACTGAGGGCTCTGACCCTCTATTCTTGCAGCTCCAGACCCGATTTCATGTCGTAGCATTTCAGCACTTGCGTACAGCCAGCAAGGAGCAGCCCCTCAGACAGAAAGATCGCAATGCAAAGGCTGCGCTTCACGCTTCCCATGAATGGCTTCAGTCCCTGGAAAGGCGCCAGGACGAACAAGTCAGCTTTTGGTCCATCCTAGATGCATACGAGATCACGGCTGCAGCGATCATGTGCACTTGCTTGCAGTCTGAGATTCAAGACATGCCAGAAGGCGTTATGCTATGCCGCAATGTGCAGCTTCTTGCTCTCTCCTTGCTCAGCTACCTCTCGGCACGAAGCCCCGCCGCTACAATTATGCGAAAAGCTGTGTCGACAATGTGCAATGCTCAACGGTTCAATATCGAGCACGAAGGCGAGAAGAAACTGCCGCGCAAATTGAGAGACTTGCTGCAGATCTACAACAGTACTCTTGCTGTTGCGGAGTAGTAAAAGAGCCGAGTCGAGACCGTCAGACACGTCAGGCGATGATTTGCCACGGTGTACTTTCCGACTTCTGGTATAGCAAAGCATAGTTTCGCCTGTATCTGCGCAGGTTGGATGGGATCGTCGATTGTGGGGACTTGTAATCTAGTAAGTTGAGGCTATTCACTGATCCAGCTCAGCTGCAACACATCGTCCCACTGATATCGTGCTTCAATAGGTGCTGTCATGTTCGCAACGACAATTCTTGAACTTCCTCGCAAGTTTCGATGTACAGAGATCAATCCAGATGGCGGATACCTGGCGATGATGTTGGAAAGGCGAAAACAGAATTAAGAGTATCCCTCCCGCTGCCGGAATGGCGCAAGGATTCCTCGTCCTGTCTCAGAAGCACCTGTGGTATGCATACCTTACTGCCGCCGGCTGCTCTTCGAGGAGTCTGCGGGGCTGCTGCGTGGCTGCTGCGTTGAGACTTTCTCTCCACCTGCAGCGATGCGTCGCAGACATTGAAGTATGGTAAGACAGGACTTCGTGAAGTCACAGTCAGAGGTGTGGTGCCCGGGAGCAAGCGGAACGAGCGTTGACGTCTAGTCCGTTCCAGTGGCTCCGCCACTATAGTACTGCGATTGCAGCTTCGTTTGTCACGGGACTTGGAAATTTCAACAGTCGGACTCGATTGCAAGGCTTCAACGCTAATGGTCAGGCACGAAAGTCCTGTGCTGTGGACAGTGGAACGACTGCATGACCCGAAAACGGGGTCGACCTTAGCCAGATGAATGCAAGCCTGCAGCCCATTTTGGGTTTCACAAAGCTCGATTCGACCAGTCGGACATCTTCTCCAAGTGCAAAATCTTCCTGGAAAGGGTATAGTTGAATAGATCGACAACCGTAGAGGGTTTTAACCTTTGTGCTACAGGGTTTGTACGATGAAGCCTGCATTAGTGATCAGATGACGCTCTAGGCAAAAACTCGGGTCAGCATTTTTGATTTCGGCGCCATATTTCCATTAGGAGAGACCCTGATCCGCGCTACTTGGTGTCGATAGGGCAGCCAGCTGTCTCGCCTGGGGTCTCTACAGCCGATTCATTCGATAAGCACGTAAAATTGGTCGACCACATCAGCGATGTCGAATGCTTGTCGTTTGCACTACCTGCAGTGTTGCCCTGCGACAGTCTACCTAGACTATGAACCCTCATAAGCACTTGCGGATCTGAGACAAACTGCCCAGCATGCGAATCCCGCCCAATGCCTATAGACAAGGAGATGAAGGAGGTCATAGTAATACATATTTAACACCATGCGTGCAGCACAGTAACATCCCCATTATCATTCTACTACATCAGTCCCTCGTTCAATCATCTCCCTGGCGCAACGCTGCATCGACACTTTTACCAACACTCCTTTCATTCTTTCCCTCCTTCCCAGCCAAAAAGATGGTCTCCGCAAAGTCCCTCGCTGTTCTAACGTAAGAGTAGATCAGAGGACATCGTAAGAGAAAGACTAACTTGTGACCAGCCTCGTGGGAATGGCCGCCGCCATGCCAGGCCCCGTCTATCGTATCGATCGCCGAGTCGTTCGACGAGATGGAGGCCAGAAAGAAGGTGGTTCTGACAGCGGTTCTGGAAGCGACGAGCAGTACTGTGTGCTGTACAACCTAGACTCTGGATATGCCGATGACTACGCCGCCGGCGTCACAAAGGACATCTGTTCATCATTTGGCGGCAAAGCTGAGGGCGGCTTTGGCCCATGTGGCGAGGGAAGCACGGTCGCTGTAAGTTGGGGCGAGCAAAAAGAAAACATCACCGACGAAAACTCTTGCTAATTTTTTATCATTTAATGGCTTTTAGTGCATAGGAGGCCAAATGAGCGAGACTGAGGATTTCGCGAAAACGTTCAACAAAAAGGCGCAGGAAGCGGATCCGAAGGGGAAGTTCGCGACCTCGTGCTACTCTGCCGATGGCAACAGTATGTGCGCTAGTGACATTGGCTGCAAAACATTCCCTCCGCCTTCCAAAGACGATCAATCGAGCTGTTGAGCAAGCGGTTGAGGGATTGAAACTTCTTTGGGAAAGCCGCGAAGCAAAGGCCAAATTTTCGCAGATATGCGTTGTTGTTGTTATTGTTGTATTTTCCCAGTAATGGCTCGACGAGGCAATGTCGGCACAGCCATATCTTGGGAGGTGGAGAGGGCTAGAATTCTGATTCGAATCGTATTGGCAATGCCAAATGTATCTTCTTTTCTTGCTTCAATACCAGTGCAAAATCGAGGCATGGTAACATTCGCGCGAATCAAGGCTCTAGACGCCTTTGCATAAACCTCAGCAGAGTGATCTTGAGTAACCTGAACCTACTAAGTGCTTTTGAGGCGAAGACACATTACTCTTGCCGTTGCGGAGGGGTAAGAGAGCCGGATTGGGACTGTAGGATGGGGTTCAAAAAGAGTCCGACGGACAGCGTCCGTGTATTGGGAAAGTACTTTTTTGCCACATTCACTCTACACCGTGAGACATCCTCCTGCACAAGAGACTAGCCGCACTTCTTCTCCGCACGACGCCATGTGTGGAGTACTGGAGAAGTATCGCAGGTAGCGGCTTGGCTCGCGCCTCGTGGCTGGGCTTCGGATGTCGCCCGTTCAAGTGGTGAACATATGAGCTGCTTCCAACGACGCGAGTATATCAGAGCATTGTCTCTCCGTGTCGAGCATGAGGATCAAAGAGTGAGACCGAATCACCGACAACCATGGCTTCACCACGCAACTCCATCGACAAACAGAACCAGATCGAACTTGTCGAAGCAACAGCAATCGAAGATGTCCTCCTAGAACGCTTCCCACTCATCAGCAACAAGTCAAAAGAAGAGCTGGATACACTGAACAAAGCCGTCGTTCGAAAGCTAGATTGGAAATTCCTGCCATGTATCACGGCAATGCTGTTGATGAAGTATGTTCGCATCCAGTTTCCATCTTTATCAAAGCCCAGATCAGAACGACATACTGAACAAGATCGACCAGCTACCTCGACCGCATTAACGTCAGCAACGCCCGCCTCGTCGGAATGCAAACCGACGTGGGAAACATGTCCGACGTCGAATGGTCCGCCGGAATATCCATGTTTTACGTCGGCTACATCATTTCGCAAGTCCCAGCCAATGTCATCATCGCAAAAGGCAAACCTCGTCTGCTACTCCCTCTTGTCATGCTCGGCTGGTCATCAGTTACGATCTGCATGGTCGCAATGAAATCCGCTTGGTCGTTTATGCTTTGTAGATTTCTGGTCGGATTGACAGAAGGACCTTTTTTGCCTGCTGTTTCGTTGATGACTTCGTCGTGGTATACGAAGCAGGAATCGCCGTTGCGAATGGCGATCTGGCATGCGGGGAATATTATCTCGAATGTGTTTTCGGGGCTCATTGCTGCGGGCGTGTTGACGAACATGGATGGGATTGCGGGATTGCATGCTTGGCAGTGGTTTATCCTGATTGAAGGTATGGCGAGCCATGCGCATGGGAACCTGTGCAGAAAGCTGACAATAATCATTAGGCATCGTCTCAATCGCCGTCGCTGTAATAGGCTTTTGGGGCATCCCGAACTGGCCTGGAAGTACAGGCACGTACTACTTCACTCCTGAGGAAAGTGCAATGGCGGAGTACCGAGCAGCCGTCTCAGCTGGTGGACGAACCGAAGACGATGAGGGAGACTACTGGGGAGGAGTCGTGCAAGCCTGCAAGGATCCTTTCACCTGGATGTTTGCATCACTTCACTTTTTCCTGATCATTGCTCAGTCATTTAAGGATTTCTTGCCTTCTGTAAGTCTTCTTGCAACCGGCACAGCCTGGCAGCTACTGACAGAGATGCTCCCAGATCGTGAACACATTCGGCTTCTCCGAAGTTGGGACCTACCTCATCCAGGCTCCGCCATATCTTATGGCCTACTTTGTCACCCTGGCAATCTCATGGTCAAGTGGTCGCCATCTCGAACACTGCTGGCACATCATCGGCAGTATCTTGATGTGTCTTGTCGGCGCTGTCATCATGATCTCTACACTCAATGTCGGAGCGAGATACTTCTCGATCTTCCTTCTCTGCTCCGGGCCATTTGTGGGGCTGAACATCCAGATTTCTTGGGAGACTACTGTCGTGCCTCGACCACGAACCAAGCGTGCAGCTCTGATCGCAATTGCAAATTGTGTCAGCAGCGTTAGCCACTGGTTTACGCCGTACTTCTTCTTGAGAAGCCAGGAGCCGAGATATCAGATTGGTGGCGGGGCCATTATTGTTGGTTGTGGCTTGACAATCGTATCGTGCCTCGTGGCGAGGTGGTGGTGTCTGAGGAAAAACAAGGGGCTAGATAGGCAGGCAGAAATCAGTGGTGAGGATAGTGGTTGGAGGTACGCCACGTGAACAACTCAAAACGGGACTTGTCCTTGAGGGGATACCAGTACGTTGCCAAGGCAATCTGTTTCTCGCTGGCCAGAGCCTCCTTTCATCATTGAACGCGCTCGCTCCAACCACCGTTAACGCCGAGCCACATGCTATAATGTTAGCACCCTGCTGCACCTGGTATTTATCGAGGTTTTTTCGCCACCACCGCGCAGCGCACCAGACGCAGACAGACAGACAGACAGGACGCATCATGTCGGCAAAGCCCAGTCCTCCAGATTGCCAAGCACATGTTGCAATGCGCAGACAGCTGCACTGCGAGCTGCAAGACCAGAGATATTTCTACGATCAGTCAACACCATGCGCTGACGCGCGAAGGCCCGACTTCCACGAACGACGACAGCCCTTCTGTCAGCAAGACTTCCGGCCATCCTGGTGGGGAGCAATCGCCGCGGTCCTGGAGTGGGATGTATTGCCGCTGATGGTCGTCATGACGCGGGAACGACCTTCGTTTCTCGAGGCGCAGCCGCTGAAGGAGGTTTGCTCGGCTTCAAACATTGGCGCAATTGGCAGCCACGCAGCAGCGCAATCTCCAACGACCAACGTCGCGCCAGAGATGGAGGTGTACACAGCTCGCAGCAGCGAGGTAGCAAGAAGCTGATCGGCAATGGTTGCTCGCTGCACACGTGCAGTTTGCATTCGACAGGAAGCAGTATCGATCGACGTCAGCGGGCGAATATCCCAGTCCAGACCCGTATTGATGGAGGAAGGATTGGCGTGTCTGGGAGCTTGATCGTACGTTTTGGCGCCTCCGGATCGTCTTTGTGCGGCGCGAGGTGGCGTGAGGAGGGCATTGCGACGTCTTGCGACATGGCGGAGGTTCAGGAGGACGAGTTTCTGGGATTCCGGCTCCAGATGGTGGAGGTTGTCAACGTGTGAGAAGTGGAGTGGTGGTCGGAGGACTTGGGTCGACAAGCCGGCGCTTTGCCCTTTCGGCAGGCGCGTTGACGGAGGCGCGCCACGTGAGTGGTCGGACGGAAGCAAGCGCCACCAGGGGGCAATACTTGCCGACCCTGCATTGGTGGGCGCGCCAGGGTCAGCTCCGCTCACAATTTCTCGCCCTCGTACGATGTTCTTTTGACGGCGGCGCAATATTGCTGTTAAGCCCGACTACTTCCGCCGTCAGCACGCATTCCGTGCTTTTCTTACCAATAACAACTCCATTCACCACCTCACCCAGTCTCTCTTTCTGCCCACATACCATTGCGTGAGACTGCCGCTGCAAAAGAGCTGCTTCGCGTGCAGACATTGGGCCTTGGCTGTTTACCAGGAGACCTTGCCCTTCCCGACCCGAGCTTCGAGAGCTCGCTGAAGAGCAATCGCCGCCACCATGGACGTCGTCCTCGAGGTCTTCGACACCTTCCTCTTCGATCGCATCTACGCCAATGCCCTCCCCATATCACCCAGCGTATCGACCTTCGACCCCGTGTCGACCCTCGCCGCCAGCCTGAAAGGCTTCGCCAGCAATGAATCAGCATTCAATTTCTCCCAAGAAGCCTCTTTGGCCCGCTCGACATGGCAATGGGAGCCTTCAAACTCATACTTCTCATTACAACCCAGCGAATTCGCATACATGAGCCGATGGGACCGCGACAACATCTACCGACAGTTCTTGAGTTTCTACATAATAACATGGTGAGCTTCAATGCGACAAGACTTTGCATGGACGGATCACTGATGGGTATTAGGATATTCGGCATGGTGATCTACTTCACATGTGCATCGCTGAGCTATATCTTCGTCTTCGACAAGACGACATTCCAACATCCAAAGTACCTGAAAAACCAAATGCGCATGGAGATTCGGCAAACGGTGGAATCGATCCCGATCATGGCAATCTTCACAGTGCCCTTCTTCGTCGCCGAGGTGCGAGGTTACTCCTTCATCTACGACAGTGCGACAAACCCAGGATTCACCCACCCTCTGCTGAACCTCCTTGGCGGCTGGTACAACTACCTCCAGTTCCCCTTGTTCTTGATGTTTACCGATTTCTGCATCTACTGGATTCACCGTGGTCTGCATCACCCGCGCATTTACAAGACGCTCCACAAGCCTCACCACAAATGGATCATGCCAACGCCATTCGCCTCGCACGCTTTCCACCCACTCGACGGCTACAGCCAGAGCGTGCCATATCACCTCTTCCCATTCATCTTCCCGCTCCAGAAATTCGCCTACATCGCGCTCTTCACCTTCATTCAGATCTGGACCGTCATGATCCACGACGGCGAGTACGTCGCGAACTCACCCATCATCAACGGCGCCGCATGCCACACGATGCACCACCTTTACTTCAACTACAACTACGGGCAATTCACAACACTATGGGACCGCCTAGGTGGCAGCTACCGAAAGCCAAACGACGAGCTGTTCCGACGAGAAGAGAAGATGAGCGATAGCGAGTGGAAGAGACAGACAAAGGAGATGGAGAGAATGGTGATTGAAGTGGAAGGCAAGGATGACAGAAGCTATGGTCCGCCTGAGACTGTCAAGAAAGTGCAATAGACGGGCCATGGACGATTTCTTATGAACAGAAACTGCGCCTGCGCAGATTCGCGGCGTTTTGACAAGCGGAAAAGAGCAGCTTTCGTAGCATTGCATGAATCAGGCGCATTATGGGAATCATTGGGTAGGGAATACTTCTTCATACGACGATCAATTTGGATTGTCTCGTGCTGTCTTGCGCGAATAGCATATGGGTGGCCAGCGCTGCTCCTATTTAATGACACAGATCAATGAGAATATGATCTTGTTGGCAATGTTTGTTTTCCTTTCTGGTTCTTTCGAGGGTACATTGGTGCAACTCACCCTGTTATAACAGAGACCTTGTGTACGGACTGATGGCATAGCATGCTTCCTCTGGCTTTGCTAACAAACAACAGTGAATTGAGATCGATCTCGGACATCGATCTACAGTACAGTACAAGTACTGTGGCGATAGCCATGCTGGCAACATCGAATTACACCCTGGTATCAACGAAAATATGATTATAGAGGGTTTCAATTGAAGTGAAGACGGGGGTGATCTAGAAGGGTTTACTCTAGCTTATCTCGGTTATGATTTGTAAGTTCTGCTGCCTTTCAGAGGTCTTACTAGCTCTAAAACCACTGATGGGTATCCGGCACGCTTAGATTACATCCGATAGCGGCTCTCTATACGCCAGTTTAGACGAGATTTAGGTATGTGTGCATTTAGTTGGCATCCGTGCAGGGACACCCCAGTCTGCACTTCGGATGAAACCCTCTGTATGTTATACACCCTGGCATCAACGAAAATATAATTATGTAGCAAGAACATTTGGAGCGCACGGTACTCGCTAGACTCACTACTCTCCATAAGGTAACCTCCAGCGATCGACCGCCATGACTTCGCAGTACGGTGCTCCGTCAGCATCAAGTGCCGCCTCGCAGTATGGTGGTGCATCGCAACTCGGCGAACAGCAGGGTATGCCACTGCCACCACAGTTCGGCGGCCCTTCACAGTTAGGCGCTCCACCGCAGCAGCAGGGAATCTCACTACAGTTAAGGTTCCCACCACAGCAGAGCATTACGCCACAACTCGGCGCTCTGTTCGGCGGTCCAGTGGTCTACTACCATACGATTCCGGGAGGTAATCAGATGCTACAGCAGTCTCTACCGGAAAGCTACCGTAACAAGTCTGACGATGAGTTGCTGGCAATTGCGAACCGTATCCATAGAAAATGGATCCGATTGATAACGCGAGTGTGGAGGGCTACTCAGGTCATCTCTGAACAGGAATTTGTGCGACTTTGTAAGTTATCTGAGGCGTTGTTGGAGCAGTTCGGGGCCCTGCAAGTGAAGGTGTGGGTTTCTGAGATTGAAACCTTCCGTGCGCTTTTAAGGCACATTGGGGATAGAGGGGGAGGGGCGGCTATGGGAGCAATGGCAGGAGGCATGGGTGGGATATGAACGGGAATGTCGTAGTAAAGCTATCGTATGCGAGTTGATTGACGGTATGCTGCCTTTGTGTTGCGAACAAACAATCGTGATTCAAGATCGATCAGATCCTAGGCCACGGTACATATAGTATAAGGACACCCACGTTGGTAACAGTGAATGGGCCTCTGTCAAAGAAAATATATATTCTTACGCATCATATCATCAACGTACCTCCTATATGTTTGGCAAGAACATTCGAGCGAAGCTTGCCGCACTCAATCTACCGCGCTCAATCTACCATACTCGATTACCCACTCATCCCTCGCCGTTAACGATCAATGACCATGAACTCACCGTATAGTGCCCCTTCACAATCCGGTGCCTCTTCTCAAGCTGGCGCTCCTTCGCCGTTCGGTGGGCATCCGCAACAGGGCTTCCCGCCTCAATTCGGCGCTCCATCACCTTTTGGCGTACCAAACGGCATGCCTCAAATGCCCTTTGCTTTCCCCCAACAAGGCGGCATGCCTCAGTCGCCATTTGGTCTCCCTCCACAAGGCGGCATGCCTCAGCAGCCCTTCGGCGGCGGGATGCAACAACCGGCCCCTCAAGCTCAAGCTGGTCGACCACATAGGGAAGAAGTATGGGCCAATATGTCCGACGACGAGTTGCTCGACAATGGCCACCGCATATGGAGGAAATGGGAACGAATGGTGCTACGCGCTCAAATGGCCACTGGCATTTCCCCGGAGCTTTGTGGGCGCGGGATGGTATGTTACGCGCAACAACATGAAATTAATCCTGTCGGGGTGTTGAGGCAGATGGTTGCTGATATTCCGCGAATGCGTGTCGTTGCGCAAACTGGAAGGCCGTGGAGTTGGCTGGAGGCTTGATTGTGGCGCTGGAGAGTCACTTGCTATGTACCATAGCGTGCTTGCCTGCGATTTGTTAGCAAACCATAGTGAATTGAGATCGATCAGATACCAATCGATTGTATAAGTACGCATGCTATGACTTTCTTTATATTAGCTGTAGTGAATAGACGTTTGACACAGATATGTATGTATATATGTTATACGATGGAGTATCAACGGATATAATTCAAGCTCATTGCACACGCTGCACTTACCACTTCATCACCAGCTTCAACGATCCAGCGATCATGAACTCTCAATTCGGTGCTCCTCCGCAATCCGGCGCCTCCTCCCATTACAGCGATCAGTCACAAGCCGGAGTTCCTTCACAGCACGGCGGACCATCACAATTTGCCGGTCTGCTATAACAATTCGGTGGGCTACCACAATTCGGTGGGCTCGGCGGACTTCCACAATTCAATGGGGCTGCCGCACTAGGGCGGTCTACCACCGCAAGGTATGCCATCACAGTTAGGTGGTGCTCCATCGCCCTTCGGCGCTCCACAACAAGGTAGTATGCAGCAGCCGACCATCCCCAGCCCTCAAGGTCGTGCTCGAGAGGCGGATGCGTGGGCAAACATGTCCGACCAAGAGTTGCTCGCCAACGCGAATCGAATACGAAGGAAATGGGGCCGATCTACGCGACGAGTATGGAGGGCCTGAAAAGCCCGCAAGCCTTACAGGTGCAAACTATCGCGCAGCGCGAGGCAGACTTTCGATCGGATCCGATTGAGAGCTTGAGGGCGGATGTGTATGAATTGCAGCTTTATCGTGTAATGTTTAGGCTCATCAGAGGAGGAGCTAATCCGCGTCAGGCCTTCCTCTTTGTTGACCAGGCTGGACTTCACATGTGACGATTGCGACTGTTCACGGGAGTCTAGCACAAAGGTTAGCAGTATATGGTATGAGAGGAGAAGTAAATATGTTTGAGCTTTGCACCTGCAACATTTTGCCTCTGCAATTGAGTTTTTGAGTTTTTGTCAGGGTCTTGTCTTGCGCCCAGTGATTTCACACCGCTGGGGGAGCAGCCGACGCTACTGAGGTTCTTTGTGCCGATTCTCTACTAGCTCCACACACACAGCACTTGTCTGCATATTCGTCGTACAAAGCGACAGGCCCAGCACGAGCACGACAATGGAACCCATGGACGTCGACGACTTTCATAATGCCTCCGACGTCTTTCTCAAGTGGCTGACGAAGAATGGCGCAACCATTTCTCCGAATATCCAACTTGCAGATCTCAGAGACCGAGCTGCTGGACGAGGTGTTGGTATGTCTCTCTGCACAACCACTCTGAATACGACGGGGAGATCGATCTAACGTTCTGTGATAGTGGCAACGAAGGGTTTGGCCGAAGACGAAGAGCTGTTCAGCATTCCGCGATCATCCATCTTGACAGCTGAAACTTCAGACCTGCCAGCCGCTGTGCGAAAAGAGATCGATCACCCATGGCTATCTCTAATCCTAGCCATGGTCTACGAATACCTCAAAGGCGACGACTCTCCATGGCGACCGTACTTCGATCTTCTCCCCGAATCCTTCGACAGCCTCATGTATTGGTCTGACGGCGGACTCCAATACCTTCAAGGCAGCGCCGTAGTCGACAAGATCGGCAAAGAAACCGCCGATTCCACCTTCAGCGAACAACTGATCCCCATCATCGCCCAACACACCGACACCTTCAAAACCGCCGGCCGCAGCAACGACGAACTGCTCGCACTCTGCCACCGTATGGGCAGCACGATAATGGCCTACGCTTTCGACCTCGAGAAGCCCGAATCCGAACAAAATGGCAAGACCGATGAAGAGTGGGAAGAAGATGAAGAAGAGAGCGCTACACTGCCCAAAGGCATGGTCCCACTAGCCGACATGCTCAACGCCAACGCCGACCTCAATAATGCCAAACTCTTCTACGAAGATGATAAAGTCGTCATGAAGACTATCAAGCCCGTCAAAGCCGGCGAGGAACTCTACAACGACTTCGGTCCTCTCCCTCGCGCGGACTTGCTTCGTAGATATGGATATGTGACAGATCGCTATGCACCCTACGACGTCGTGGAAATTTCTTCCGATATGATCAAAGAGCAGACGAAAGCACAACTGAAACTCTCGGAACAAGAGATTGATGAGAAGTGGCAGTATGCTGAAGAGCAAGGTGTTGGAGACGATGCATACGACATCTCGCGGGCAAGCAGTGAAGAAGGACAATTTCCTGACGAATTCTGCGTGTTGCTGAATTTGCTTGCAACGCCGAAAGCCGAGTTCGACAAGTTGAAGAGCAAGGACAAGCTGCCCAAGACGGACCTGACTAGTGATGCAAAGAAGTTGTTGCGTGCGGTGCTGGTGCATCGCTATGCCGCTTACCCAGAATCATCCTCGACTATGGACCAGGACCTAACCGGACGCCGCGCCATGGCCAAGCAAGTCATCGATGGGGAGAAACAAGTCTTACAAGAAGCCGTCGCTGCAGTCACGGAAGCCAATTCCAATAAGAAGAGATCTGCCGACACCCTCGAAGACGAAGCCAACGCGATTCGACAACCGACAAAGAGGTGAACAACATGCGATCAGACAAATATTTCTTCGTACAATGGGGTATCATCGCTATCCTATAATTTACAACAAGAAGTCCATCCTCTGTTGCCGCGAGCCGGACAGGGATCCTCACAACAAGCAATCATCAAAACAATACCTCAAGAGCCACCAGCTGCAGCTTGTTGCGTCTGCGAGCTCTGGCCTTGACCTGCCGCCATGGCTGCCTGCGCTTGTGCGACCATGGCAGTTTGGTCGCCGCTCGGTCGGTAGCCGCGATCCACCCGCGTGTTGATAAGCGCGACTCGGTAATCGAATGTTTTGCTCTCCGGTACAGGGTGGTAATCCTCCAGCTCGTCATCACTCTCCGCATCAGACACGACACCAGAACATATTGCGCCCTTCGGTCGATCTCTGCGCATTTCGAGGTGCAGTCTCCCACCACGCCCACGCCGTAGTCGACAAAGCGGTGCATCCACACGCTGGCGTTTGGCATCCGGCTCAGGCTCGTCATCGTAGTCGTGGCCCATGCCGACAGGTTGGTACGATAACCGAAACTGCGGTTCTGTCGCGATTCTGCCGTTGACGTCGAGCTTCGGTTTCTGCTCCTCCATCTCGACATCGCCATCCCGATCTTGCGAACTCCTTGAAGGTAGCGATGGTGGCGGCGTCGGATAGCCCGTTGGCCCTGCTGCCAACAACGATGACCACTGTGGCGGGTGCTCGGCAGTCTCTGGCGGGGGCGTGAGAGGCTGCCATGTCCTGTCCTGCCAGCTCTGGTTCCAGCGGCGATGCTGCTCTTTCCTGTTGGAGATGATCTGCTGCACATGCTCCTCGGACTGAGCCTGCAAGTCAGCCAACGAAATGAGATCGTTCTCTGGCGCTGATTGCGCTCTGGGCGCAAGACGTATCGTTGCGCCGGATCGGCCTCCATCTTGTCGGGACTTGGGCTTGGGTTGAGGTCTCTGGTTGACGAGCAGCTCCTCGTCCTCACCCTTCTCACCAACGATGTTCTTGCTGATCTTGACCTCCTTGAGCTTGCGACGCTCCTCAAACACTTTGCGAGTGATCTCGAGGTTCTGCTTGTTCAGCTCTTCACGCTCGCGAACCATCTGGACCAATTGCCTAGCCTGCTCGAGCTCCATTCGGAGTTTCTTGAGCTTCTCTACAACCTGAGCATCACGTCCTCTGGTCTTGCGGGTCTGTCGGACCTCGCGACGACGGAAGCAGACATACGGATCGGCATCATCGGCCTCGGAGGTTGTGTCGAGGACTCTGACCTTGATGCTTGGCATGAGCGGACTACCATGGCCAGACTTCCGCCTTTCCCAATGCTGGTAGATGGCCTTGACAAAGTGCTGGGCTTCTTGCGATAGCGGGTCTTCACGCGCCTGTTCAAGTTCGTCTAGCGCGGGCACTGGAGCATCATCGACAGTGGCGAACGGCCGTAGACGCTGGCTGTACTCCTCAAAGAACGACATGGCCTCCTCGAAGGCCTCTTCGGAGCACTGGTGCGACTTATCTGGAAGTGGCTGGCCGTGGACATCTTTACCCTCGTTCAGGTTCTGATTCAGGAAGTCATTGTCAGTCTCGTCCATGCAGTATGCACTGCCAACGGAATCTTCGACAGTGGTGCTGAATCTGATGTAAGTTGCGGGGTCTTGGAACCCTTTCGGATACAGCTCGTCATAATTGACGCCTTTCGCACGCACGGCATCGGGCGTGGGAATGTAGTTCTGTTTGGTCTTGGTGCCGGCTGTAGAAGTGTTGGCGGCGTTGATGACTGCTTGCAGATGGAATTCCTGATCAAGTCAGCCATGCTGCAACACTGTCGATGGTAAGGCCTGGTGAGTACTCACGATTTCTTCAGCCTTCTCGACACCAGTATCCACTTGCGGGATATGCTGTTGCGATTCATCATTCGCTTCCTCGAGTTCATTTTCGCGTAGTATGCGAAGCGGCTGCTTCGTGTTCAGCTTGCGTTGGCGGACATGGCGTGCAGTGCTGGCTCTCGTCGACATAGAGTCGGGAGAAGGCGGCGGCCGGCGTCCCCTTCGAGCGCGTGGTGTTTGCGCAGAAGGGTGAGGAAACGCTGGGGGTGTGAGTTTATGCCTCAGGCATCAAGAGATCGAGGCGAAAAATCTGCTTTGCGCCCGGTGAATCGGCGGCGACGCGAGGCAAAAGCAGTCAAACGGAGTCCCAAACGACGCGAAATATCCTCGATATGGGTATGTACGAGCACGCAATGGCGCGAGGAATCCGAATCCGCTCGTGTTTTGATGTGGGAGCGGTGTTGAGTGGTGCGTTGATGGCGAGTTTGTTGATGAGCTGGTGCGTTGAGCCCAGTTGTCCAAACACTCCAGCTCGGCTATGGGAAAGTACGAATGCCGGTCACGGGTTCAACCGCAAAGGTTAACATTTCGTGCACGGTTCGTCATAACAATACACACTGGCATCTGCTCTGCTCTTCTACATCTTTCTTTGCTATTTAGTTTCATGGCGCGTATACTGCCTTGTCTATATTTCATGCGACTTGTATTTGCGACGCGTTGTGAGGCTTTCGCGGAACCTGAGGTGTGTGTGGAGGGTAGCGGCGAATTGCGTCAGCTCGCGTCGTGCCTTCTGTTTCTGTTTCCGCGCCACTGCCTGCCTCTTTGAGCTGAGCTGAGCTCCTGAAGAAACGACCAAGGCAAATCCTTGCATTATTGTCATCTAAACGAGTCCTATTGCTACCCACTATGATCTTGCTCAGCTCGTGACAAGCCATTATCATCTGACCTCACTTCACTGCGGCGGCAACGCTCTCAAAATCGTCCGATATAACCCATCAGGCGTTGGTGCAAACCCGAACCTGGTCCCAGGCGAAGATTCCACACAAGCATTTACTATCTCTTCGAATAGCGTCGTGAATGCTCTACTTCCTCTGATACCAAACCCGATCACAAAGAGATCCCATTGCTGGGTTCGTCATTTCTCTTCGAGCTCTTTTTTGGCGGAGGCTTGATCTGACGGGTTGATGTCGATTGCTGTGCAATCGTAGCCTGCTGCTCGGGCGTTTGAGATGTCCTGTGTTTGAGGGTCGGTTTTAGTGCCGAATGGGATGTGTTGCTTGCGCGATGGTCTGATATAATGGAAGGGCAGCACTTACATCGTGGATCATCTGTTTGCTGAATTTCCCACCTGCTGGGTTGGTTCCTGTGTCTCTGTCTGGTAGGATGAGGCCTATGATAAGGACTCTCTGGCGTGTTGTGATCATCTCCGCAAAGCTGGATCCTGGTCGGTACTGTGACTTCTGTGCTTCTCGTAGCAAATCATCAAGCTTGAGCACTATCTGGCTGGGATTTGACCAGCTTCTAGCTTGATGTCTGTTCACTAGAATGGTAACACGATGACTGTAGACGAAGTCCAGCTGGCTGGATTAGTATCTCATTAGGGAGATTATGATACATTCCATACTGCTTCGCAAACCGAGGGTCGTTGATGACACGACGAGATACGGAAGTTGCAAGCTCACACGAGGTAGACTGATATCTTGAATTAGTTGCGTTCCGGAACCTGGGTACTTCTTAAGAGGTTGCAATTTGCAAGAGGCGTGTGAGCCTTGCACCGGTATACTGAAATTCTGCGAATTGATATTCAAGCTTTGAAAAGACATCTCTATGCGTCTGTGATCGATCTACCCGATGGTCGTTGCTTCTCAAAGCCCAAGTGCTCTTTACCATCATGATCGTTGACCCTGACAATGAATATCAACGACGGAATGGAGGCAGGGCTGGGTGAGGTATGTTTGAAGCGCGAGCAATCACAATCAGCCTTACCATCGTCACCACTGCGAAAGGTTATGCTGTGTCTGCTGGGCCAGGTCCCAAGAGTCGTCTCAAATTCCCGAGCTTGCTGAAGCACTGAGTTGACATCTGCTCCATCCCGCTCTTCTAGAGGTTCCAATGTGCATTTCCTCCTCATCGAATATTCACCATCTTCCACTCAACATCTTTTCTGTCGAAGATCTCACCATGCATCATGCCATGGACATATGCAGCGCCAAGAAAGAGGTAATGCTCTCCGACCGGACGTAGCACGCAAGGAAAACAAGCATTCTCTGGGATGACCACTCGATCTCCTGGTTTCATGACTTGAGGGCCACATCCAACAAGGCCTGAGATAGTCTTGAAAAACCGGCGATTCACAGCGGCACACACCAGCATGCCGTAGTATGGAGCGGCCATCTCCTCAGTAGCTCCAGACCTTGCCTCTTCGTCGAGTAGCAGTCCCACTAACGCTTTCGAGGCATTGTCGTGCGTGAACGCATATCGCTCAAGGGCACGATAGCCTTGCAAGGCTTGCTGGGGATCGGAATATGGTGAAGAACGATCGGCCCCGGCGGTTCCAGCAGCGAGAACCAATGCGGCGATAGTGCAATTGAAGTTTGTCATGGCTTGGACTTTTTGCACAACACTCCATACATTTGCAAAGTCTTCCTTGACAGCTGCATATCGTAAGACTGGAGTCGTCGTCTCGGCAATTGTGTCTAACACGGCAACGTTTAGAGTAAGCACATTTGGGTCTGCAACGGGATGTCTAAACGTTGTTAGTCTCGACTGAGGCATGTGTTTCCTTTCCCTGAATCCTGCGCAGAAGTCTCGATGCTCCCAACCCGGAGCGCACATTGCCGTATAGGGGCGACCAAACTTGTATGTCCACGAAGCAATACTGTCCTCGAGCTCAGTCTGTGAGAAATGTTCGATCCGCAGCAAAATATCATTCGCCTCGCAGACGATGTCTTCCAGGGTGTATCGTGTAGCATCTCGGAAGACTCCCTGAATCGATTTCGTGTAGTCTGGAGCTATCAAGGTTGAAATAGTCCGAGGCTGCGTCGATGTTCGAAAGAGGGGTACACATGCAAAGACATAGTCTCGAGAATCCGTGGCCATGAAAAGATCCGACAGCTTAGCAACCATGAAGAATGGCCTGGAATCGTTATTGCGACGCTGAAACCTGTACTCAACAAACATTCTTGCTGCAGTGTACACGCCGCTCGAGAACGTTGGACATGGCATATTCATTGAATCCGCGATGAGAATGATATCAATCAGCCGCATCTTTGCAGTGCCCCAATAGCATCGACTTGATCTAGCCATCACAGCTTCTTGCACAACCCATAAGCGACTGGACGGATGTTAGTGAGTCATCGCATCTTTGCAGAGACGTAGGAAAACGTGCTCACCGGAACCAGGGCAAATCGTATAATTGCTTCAGTAGATCGTGGTTCAAGTCGGCCACAATGGCCGCTCTATTCACATGTCTCGCATGCAAATTAAGCTCTTCGATATACTGCGAAAATTGTACAGCCTTCGAATCCACCATGCGCTGCACTTCCTCTGCAACGCCATCTTCATCATCGCCCAAGAAGACGAGATTTCCGTCGCCGCGCTGGTAGATGTCCGACATAGAAGCAACCTGGGTGTTCTTCTCGGCGTTGTCATACTGATTGATACAAATCGCATCAATCCACACCACTCTCTCCAGATCTGTTAGCCGCACGCGACGTAGTGCTGCCATGGAACTATGTGGGACGTTGATATTGTCATCATTGACATTGATACTGCTGCGGTGGTTTGCATCACCCCAACAATATGAGATGGTCTCGTAGCTGCAGCTATCCAAAAGGCTGGCAATATCCAGAGTACATCGAACTTCATCGTCGAAGTTACCGGGCAGGATTGTGAGTAGGCGAATTTGCTGAAGCTCAGCATTCAACGGCTGATAGAGTCTTGTATCACCTGCTGGTGAAGGAGCCGTAGCCATTCTTGTCGAGATCTTGTTGAGCGGAGCTGAAGACCGTGTCGTGATCACACTGTGGATCAGAGTGACGGTTACGTTGGAGAACGAAGTGCCTTCTTATCATGTTGGAGACGTTTGCTTTAGAGAAGCAAGCCGTTGCAGAGCATTCTGGTGCATTCGTTCATCATGGCCTCTTCTCGTCGAAGCGATCCGCAATCATAGTGACAACAGGTCATGGCTTGTCCAAATGCAAACGCTTGGCGACTACATGCATCGTAGACGTCTTTCGCCGTCTCGTTTCCTGAAGTTTTAGAGCCATGGCCTTCGTATATTCTGAACGTGTGAAGTATCGCTGTAGAGGATGAGGATGTGGACCGGCTTCTCGGTTCCCTCTGGGTGCTTCTGGTCGAAAAAATGCGCCCCGCATGAGGATGCGATCCCTTGTCGTTCCATCAAAACTTTTTATTGCCTCGTCGTGAAAAGGACTCTTCAAGCGGCCCAGTAATTCTCGATGTCACGATCGAACTCGGACGGGTATCCATCAGCTGCGTCAGCTATTATCGTATTCTGATCAGAGAGAGCTGCCACGAGCTCGTGGTGCAATGCTCGCCTGACAACCGTCATCCCGGTGTTTGGTAGTCTCTTCACACCCCCTCCTCGAGATCGCCTCTTCACCATCCTCTCCTCCTCACCGCGGCCCATCCGTCAAAGGCACATACCTAACCCCATACTCCCTCTTCCTCGTAACCCTCCCCTCCCCATCCTTATCCACGACCCAAATCCACTGCTCCCCACTCTTCCCATCCTCCACCGGAATAAACAACCTCCCCGGACTCTTCAACTGCCCCACCAATCCATTCTCATCCCCCTCTTTCGCCGCAGCTCCCACATGAATCGCATCATAAGGCGCTTCATCCCCAAACCCTAACCTCCCATCACCTTTCACATATTTCAAAATTCCTTTTTCGAGAAGCTCCCTCCCCTCCGCACTCTTCATAGAATTCTCTTTACTCAACTCAACCAACTCCTGAATATGTTCCATCCCCACGACTCTCCCATCAGGTTTGACTAATTCAGCAAGTACATGAGTCAAATATCCGCTTCCGCTGCCTACGTCGAGGACTTTACTGCCTGGACGAAGGTACGGGAGTAGAGATTCAGCGGCGTTGGCGTGCATATGTGGAGCGGAAATTGTGGCGCGGTGGCCGATGGATTGTGGGGAGTCTTCGTAGGGTCGTTTGGGGGAGTAGTGGGCTCTGTCGACAGAGAGCATGGCGTTGCGGACGAGGGTGGAGGTTATGAGGTTGTTGTTGAAGAGGTTGGTGATTAGGGCTTCGTTTGTGGGGCCTGAGGAGCGCCAGGCCATGGTGGGCGGTTGGGGTTTGTATGTTCGTTGTTCTTGTGTCGGATGGGAATTGGCTTGAGGTGTTGTGGTTGTAGAGGTGCGGTGCTTGCTGTGAGATGGATGGCGGGGTTGCTTGTGTTGGGATGATGTCAGGTCGATAGTTGTACCAACCCGAGCAATGCCTGGGGGTCTCTTTGTGCAAAGTAATGGGGCACCTGCAGTGTTACCAGATATTATTAAGTAGTCAGTTGAAAGGCAGCACAACGTGCGTCAAGCTGAGGTGTTCGCAGTGACCTGTGCGGGGCCATTGAGCTCACAGCTCATCATGTCCGGAGCTTCCCCAGGCTGTTCTGTTCAAGCGCGTCAGCGTAATGGACTTGAGCTAACTCACACGCGGGACCACGTGGATGTCCCCGGCTTATAGATATGCAAATTCGTGCCGTGAAATAGTATAGACGGTGAGAACAAAAACTTGCACATTTGAAGCTCATCGACAGCAGGCTATGCTGCCGATGCATCTTTACTGGCCTCTCAAAGTCGAGGCATTTTCTCTTACGAAACAGACAATCATTCTTCCCGACAAACGCCCTGGCTGAGACCCTCCTGTGCTATGCAAACGTCTTTTCCGTATTGAACAGGACCCCCTTCAGAGAGAAGGACATTTGTACAAGAAATCTCCCTTCGTGCCCATCTATCGTATCCTGGGACTGTGTGTGTGGCGTGCGCATCAAATGCTTCATACGGATGCTTCATGCAGTGCTTGAGAAATCAATCATCACGAGCATCTAAGCAGAGTGCTCGATGAAACCCCAGTGGCACTCGGCACCGTGAGAGCCAGCGAAGTTGTCCTTCCAGAGGTCATCGAAAGCAGTGAAGAGGAAGATGTTCTCTGAGAACTTGGACTTGAGTCCGTTGATAACCTTGGCCTGGTTCTCCTTGCTTGGGACAGCAGCACCGTTGGTGGCGCCGTTCCATGGCCAGCCAGTCTCGGTGATGACGGTCTTCTTACCACCGCAGGCCTGCTTGACGCGCTCGGCTTGTTCGGCAACGAAGTCAGCGGCCTGGTCGGCAGTCTTGCCACCATCGAAGAAAGCGTGGCAGTTGGCGGCGGCGTAGTCGGAAGCTTCGCAGATGGCTGGGTTGGCAATCATGGCAACGAAGGTGTCGACGATGACGACAGGGCCCTGGTAACCAGCGCCACGAAGTTGGCTACGAGCAGCGTTGACGGCGCCAACAACAGCATCGACGCTAGCAGCACCATTGTTGACGAGCTCGTTACCGACAGAAACAGTGTCGACCCAAGACCAATCGCCACCAGCGACAGCGACGATCTTCTCAACATCGGACTGGACCTGGTTGATGTCGAAGATACCGATGAAGACCTTCATGCCCTTGGCGGTAGCAGCCTTGTGAACAGTGTTGACCTGGTCGCAGTCACAGCCGTAGATACGAACAAGCTTGTAGTCACCGAGCTTCTCGAAGTCGGCGTTGACCTGGTCCTGGTTCTTGCAGGACTTGTCGTTGTTGTAAGGAGAGTAGACGATACCCTGGCCACCACCGGAGCTTGGCTTGTAGTCCTTTGGTGCCTCCTTTGGTGCCTCCTGCTTTGGAGCAGCTGGAGCTGGAGCTGGGGCAGCTGGGGCAGCTGGTGCCTGGTAAGCTGGTGGCGCCTGGTATGCTGGAGGAGCTGGGGCCGGGGTCTTGGCTGGCTCCACGATGGGGTTGCCATTGCTGTCAACGTAGACAACGTGCTTTGCGGTCTCGGTCACGACCTGGACCTCCTCGTGGTAGGCCACGGGGTTCTCACGGCGAGCGTGACGGTGGCCACGGCGGTGGAGCTGCGCAGTGGCGGTAGCGGCCAACGCCGCGACAAGAAGACCAGCTTTCATGGTGATGTTTGGGATATGGATGTGATGTTAAATTGATACTGCCGGCCCGCGGAGTCAGTACAGTTGATGAAGAGAATATGACTTGGCAATGTTGCAGTGAAGGAGATTTCTGCGGCGTCAAATGGCAGGGGCGTGTGCAATATTGCTGTCGCAGCGGGCGGTCTTCACAAGGCGGGCTTCATTTCGCGGTGACAAAGCAGGCGAGGCGCATGAAAGGTGGATGAAAGAGCAGACTCACAAGATCCAAAATAGGGCACGTCTGGTGATTGCCGTGTCACGACGCGAGGAATGCTGATGCGCTGCTCTGACGGGGTCGGGGGGTGTGTGAAGGAATGTGGTCCCAAACAACACCTGGCGAACGAGTGACGGTGGTGATGAATGAGCGTGGAGTGCTGTAGAGAGCGTGGTGACCTGTCGTCGAGCGTGTGAGGGCGAAGAAGCAGCAGATGCAGTCGAGATCAGGGAGATGCGGCTGCGGCGTTCATAATGTGCACAGGGATGAAGCCAAATACGATGACGGCACGAGCGTGACTCCCGGTAGCGCCTGCTCCGCAACTTGTTCCTGCATGGGTCTAAGCCCAGTCGAGCCCGCCAAACACGCGATCCCCGCGCCTGCCCGCTCTGATTCGCCGTTGTCCTCGTGTCACGCAGGAACGGCCGACGAGCCGAGAAATTGGCACTCAACGTTGTCGCCGGCTCTCGCTGCACTTTTGGACCACCAGCGATCCAAATCTGCCCGCCCGCCCATCGCACTCTCCCTCCCACTGCGCCGCTCCGAGCCTCAGACACCGCTTGGCGCGCGCGTAGTCAGCTTGTCGACACCGAAAGCGCCCGTGTCGGCGAGCCTCAAACAGCCGTAATGACTCCCGGAGATGTCCCAGGACCATCGCGACAGACAAGCAACGGCTTCCTGGATGCAGCATCAGCACCTTTTGCCTTGACCACGTCGGCTCGAGGCGTGCATCTCAACAGCATGTGCAAGAAAATCCAATCGCGCAACTCAACGTGGCAGCCGGTTGTGGCTGTTCTGCACTCGACTGATTCGTTTCGCCTTCCTTTTTTCTGTGGCCCATTTTCACCGCCAAGTACAGGCAAGACGCTCCCGCAAATCTGAAACCTGCCACATCTCGGCGAGCGCTTGCCGAGTCGAGAACATCGGCCTGGTCTGCACTCTGCAGTTCCCCAGGTGTGACCACGGGCGAATGACTTCAGGTGCGAGGAGAATCGATGGCGCAACGACATGGCAGCTGCGCCCATCCTAGCATGTTCGTTTCTGGCACATCGACTGGGGACGAATGTAACCAAGGAGCTGCGACCCTCGTGGCGAGCAAAGTCTGGCACATTGCTGCTTCAATTGCAGACACTAATCCTGGAAAGTCGTGTATGATGCTGCATTCACGCCATTATCTTCACGCTTGATCAAGACCTGCAGCTGCCGAACCACTTCCGCTGCTTCTCTGAAGCCGCCTTGATCATCGCCATCGAGACATCTCGTTACCAATCGTACTAGAGCCCGGTCCTTCAACTCGCCAGCCGCAATATCGCGCCATATCGCCTTCGTCGCCCAAGGTCTGCTGGTCAGCTTCGCAGTGATGCCACGATACCTCTCTGGAAGGCCGGTGTTATCATCTGGGTCGCCGCGCGCCAGACCATAAGTCTCGAATATATCACAAATTCGGTCAGACATATCGGCGGTCTCAATGATAAATGACTGCCAGAGCAACACTTGCAGAATGGATACTCCGAGACTGTAAATGTCGTGTTTGGGCTCGTACGCACTCTCTGCATACTGCGTTTGGCGTTGAGGATGTTGGTAGATCGCTCTCTGCCACTGCGTCTCTCCAAGCTGTGTTGTGGCACCGGAAATCTCATGAATGAGTGACCAGTCTTGCAGGGAGAGCTTCATCTCTCGCGAAGCAGGACCGATTGGGGTGAGCACAAGAATTGCCCGAGGACGAATGGATTTGTGCTTCAACCCCAACGAATGCACAGATTGTACAGCCCCTGCAATCTTCAAGCAGATCAACAAACGGTCACGAAGTGAAGGGCGCTCCCGTGTGACCATTCTATGTTCGAGACTTTCTCGATATGATTCCTTCGGAAGCTCGATGATGAGCTGGAAGATCTTGGTTCCGTCTGGCTCGTCGTATGGCGGCTGCCGATACCCAAGCACTGGAAGCATACCATCAATATCTCGGAGCTCATGAGAACCTAACTTGGAACAGAGAAGCTTGACATCATTCTCACGTCTCTTGCTCTCAAGGATGAAGTCAGAGTGAACTCTTCCGAATTTGCTGGCGTAGTTGCCCCGAGCTACCAGTATGTCGGAGGCTGGTAAGGCCTCGATTGGCCTGTTATCGACGGTCTCGTGCGTAATCTTGAAAGTGTCTGAGGTCCAGAGGTAAGACGAATGACTCGTGCGCAAGTCTTGCAGCATGCTACAGAATCTCAGAAGTTGGTCGCATGCCAATCGTAATTTCTGAGATTGGTCTTCCAGCTGACGCTTACTTCCAACTCCTCTCCAGAAATTATAGCGAAGCTTTCCACGAAACGTATCTTCCACGGCTTCGAGGGCTTCCTGCGTCGTTTCAAGCTCCTCGGCGAATCTTTTCAGTAGCCTTTCGAGGTCTTCGTGAATGCGGGCCGGGATGCATCGATCTTTCGAGGCGTGACGGATGCTGTCAATCCAATGAACAGCGGCCCTTCTCTGAGGTTCAGAGCTACTTCGCGGAGGCTGGAGAACGCCACTGTTAGGACCAAATCTTGTGCGCTTCAGCAGAGGAGGAGTATATTTCACTCGCCCACTGAGAACCTCATCCATGGTCCTGTACTTCTCGATGCGATCCCACAACGCGAGTGCCCCGCGGAGTATCACGTCGATGATTCCCGGCACAGCAAGCGCGACGCCCACAGCGTCGAGGCCGGTGGTCATGTTGTCCACGAGTCGCTTTCTACAATTTGTACTGGCAGGAGGAGAGAAAAGTGCGCTGGAACCCCCATAAGCGAGCTCACTGCACTATTCGTGGTGATACGCATGCAGGTGGCGTTGGCGCTCTAGACGACCCGCTCATGCATGTTCCTCTTTCCTACCAATCAGTGCGTCTCAGGTGAGCGAACTTCAGCCCTTGTGCAATCTCAGCCTGGCGAGCCCCACTCTTCGCAGTCAGGTTAAGAGCGTTCCATCCACGGCCTGCTGCCTAGCCAGGCATCATGAACTTACCAAAGGACACAATACATACGGAGTACGACTGGCAACTCGCGAGGCAATCTCAGCTGCTGCATCATGGCAAGCAAGCAGCCTCTGTCTATCGCGTGCAGAGAAGACGGAGAGGGCAAAGACTGTTTGGGGCAGAAATCTATATCTGCAAGGAGTATCCACTCGCTGGCGTGAATTGGAGCAGAGCTAATGGACCTCGCTATGTGTTTGGCGAGCGCAACACCCTGAAGGCCTTGAAGGGCCTGAAACATCCCAACATCATCAATTACATCGACTTCTTCTACGAACACAATCTACAAATTGCAAAACTGTACACTGAATACTGCAGATTTGGCGATCTTGAGCAAGTTCTGCAGAACAGGAAAGACAATAGCAAGCTGGAGACACACGAGTCGATACATGTGCTCTATCAGATCGCGTGCAGCCTGCTGTATCTTCATCATGGAGTATACCATACCGACAACACCTTGAAGATCGTGCCACTGCCAGACGCCGCCCGAGACGGCGAATCACGAAACAGCTGGTTAAAGATACTGCATCGAGACATCAAACCCGCCAACGGTAAGGCGCATCTTTTGGAAGTAGTGGTCACATCCGCTGAATATGGAGCAGTTTTCGTAGCTGAATTGACAAACAGCCACATCCGGGTAAAGCTTGGCGATTTTGGAATCGCGAAGACTGAGACCGATGACACTGCCACTTACATTGGAAGTCCGGGCTATCATGCGCCAGTATGTTGTTACATTCCAAATATCTGCTCTTACTTACCGGTGACCAGGAGCAGATGTTGGGCTTCAGAGGGCCTGGTAGGCGAAGGACGACGTTCAAAAGCGATATCTATGCTCTTGGAGGTAAGCACGTCCCAATCAATGGTCTACAGACATAGCAACTGAAGCAAAGTACAGTCACAATGGAAGCGGTCATGTGTGCCAGCAACGGGATTCGTGGAGACTCAGCTGAGCTCGCTGCAACTCTTGACCAGATCATATATGATTGCAAGAACGGAGACGATTCTGCGAGGCCTTCGAGTGGCGCCATCATTGACCGTTGCAAGCCACATATTGCTGCTGGGCTTGCTTTAAGCTTGGCGTCTGAAGTTCTCACTAAAGTGACCGCCAGTGCGAGAGGGCTCACAACGAGGCAGCGCGCCAGGTTCAGAGAGGAGCTTCCTAGCTATACTGTGCTCTATCAGCGTTGCCTCGAAAGCGGGTCAATGCCCAGTCAAGAAGCAGTGCTTAGCTTTGACTCATACGCTGAGCGCCTGGCCTTGCTGAAGCGGAGCTACAAGGCGAACCAACGCAAAGTGGACGCACGATCCAGGATGATTGAACAAATTTGGCCATTGCTGCGGCTCTATTCGCAGCGTCTGCTACGTGATACCGGAGAGAGGGTCAGCCATGCGGCAGATCATTTCGAAACGTCGCCCGGTAATGCCGCCGAGATCGCTATAGCAGACATGGGAGAAAGCACCATGGCAGTAGCCGCCACGAAAGAGAGATCATCATCCCATTTGGATGCTTCTTTTGAGGACACTGTTAGTCAAGAAACAGCCGCTGCTGTGCCAAGGCATGACTTGAAGCATACGGATCGCGTTATCGCGGAGATTGAAGCAAGCTGCAAAGAGGAACAGGAACAAGAGCGCCGTTACCGGGAAAGGAGAATCTGGGAAAGAATGGTGAAAGAGGAAGAAGCAAGACTAACAATGCACCAACGCGACGAGGAGCTGAGATGTCAAGAACGTGAAGCAGAAGCTCGCGAAGACGCGCTCGCGCGCGATCGTGACGACGACGATGCAGAAGCGAAGTCCATGTTTGCTTCACTGGGCAAAAACTCACCCACAATCCTCGTAAGCGAAGTGCAGGCCGAGGTCGAGAAGACACGGGAGTGGCGGTATCAGTGGGAGAAAAATTTGCAGGAGACGATGGAGCAACGACGGAAAGCTTACAAGAGTGTCGCAAATGACAGAACTTATGCGTCAAGAACGCGAAGCAGAAGCGCACGAAGAGGCGTGCGCTTGTGAACGCGACCGCAGAGGCGAAGACCTCGAAGCGAAAGCCATGTTTGCCTCCCTGAACCAAAGCTTTCCTGGATCCTTAAAAGTTGCGCTAGCGACGAGGGAACGTGAATTGATGTCAAGGCCACATCATTACGAATCTTTGCACAAGCAGCCAGCTCCTGGGAGGGTTGCTCTTATACTCTCACGCTTCCTCGGAGTTGCCGAGCAAATCCGATATCCTGGAGCCATAGAAGGACCGAGCTCAGTCCTCACTAGCCATCGCAAAGGCTACGTTTATGATACACCTTTCTTGATGCAGTTCCGGAATGTCTTCTACGAGAAACCTGTTGGGATATGGTACGAAAGAATGAAGGAGATTCCGGAGATTGGTAAGACCCGTACGAGCGCCTAGAATGTCCTGGCACATTTCAATACGCGATGGTATGGATGAGCAAGTCTATGTCTGGTGAAGTGGAAGTGGTGAAGCAGCCAGGAGTTGCCAAGATGACATGCGGGTACGAGTACGAGTACGACGTCTAATGCTCCTAGCCTTATGCCACTCGCACCGAGCGCTCACGGTCAAGTCTCACTATGCTAGTACCTATCTTCGGCCCAAGAGCCTCTGGCAGACAGGTGTTATCTCGGACGCCGACTCGAGAGCATCAGGTGAAAGCACAAGAACTGTTCGTTCCTTGGCTACGAGATCTTCGATGCAGAGCCCGCACTGGGAGATGCTGAATTCCACGCTGATGGTAGCATCAGAATTCAAGACTCCCGACGCGGTGACTTCACCGATGCAATGCCTCACCAATAAATCAGATTTACGCTCATGAAACCATCGGCAGAAGCATATCAGCCTCACGCCCAGAAGCCATCGACCTCGCGATCACAGCCGTACCGCCCAGCACAACCCTGCCAAGTTGCTAAAAGTTACAAGACCAAGAAATTCAGGAGGTCCTACCGTCTAAGGGATGCACTCAGATCAGATCTTCCTAAGCACTAGCAGGCAGGAACTGGTTCTAGAGCCAAAGCGAAGTATCGCTCTGTGCATATAAAGTGTTCAATCATGCTTGCATCAATTCAATCTTGGTTCTTATACCAGAGCAAATCAGACTTCTGGCACGAAGTGACCATCTTCAGTATGAGGTGGGGTGCTTCACATACCAAGCACTTACGAAGGGATCCCACTCACATCTCACAGGATCTTCACTGCGTTCGCAGCCCTTATCGCGACTTTTGGTGTCTCTGGTCAACAAGCTGCTGTGGACTGCGTCCAAGAAGGACAGGCCCTCATCGTCACACGAGACTGCATCGATCCCGAATATGCTTCTCCGATCTTCACGAACCAGACCAATGAAACTCAACCAGTCCCTCACGAACGTATCTCCGGCTACTTCAACGGCACAGCTGTGAACTTCACGATCTACCTCACTCCCAAAGCACAATGGAAAGGCCGCTTCTTCCAACTCGTCTACCCATCTCAAAATGCCAGTGCTCCAGACTATGCCATCTCCTTTGGCATGGAGAGTGGTGGTATCACAGTCCAGGCGTCCGGCTCAATTGGATATCGCGCAGATGCAGCGACAGCGAAGCTAGCTCGCGGCATTGCTAAGGAATATTACAACGTGTCTGCCGACGAGATTCATGGCTACCTTTACGGTGGCAGTGGCGGCTCTCTGGAGGTTGTTGGCGCTGCTGAGAAGACGTATGGAGTCTGGGATGGGTGTCTTGTACTGATCCAAGCGACGCCTGTGTCCATCCCCTACAACTGGGGCATGCGAGCATTTGGGGGTCTGATATTTGGCAACAAGTCCGCGGAGATCATCGATGCAGTTCAGCCTGGTACCAATGTCGACCTCACGTCCGTCTTGGATGATCTCGAGCAGGCTATCCTGGAGGAAGTGACGGCTCTTGGTGTGCCTCTCAAAGGATGGGAAGATTGGGACGCTATTGTTGGGAACCGCACTCAACTGTTCCAGACGTTGAAGGATATCACGATTCCCATGATTCAAGACATGGATCCTACTTATGCGGATGACTTCTGGACCAAAGATGGATATGCTGGCGCTGAGCAATCTGCTTTGGGAGAAAGGTTTCGTACTGCTCTCGTCGAATTCAACAGCACTATTGTAAGCACGGCTACAGGCGATTACGGCATGACAACCGAGTTTGTCCTAGACGATGTCCCGGAGAATGCTGCCGGCACCATCGGCTTGAGCTTCTCCGTTGTTGTCAACGACACACTTCAGCCATTCTCTGGACATCTGGATCCCGAGACGCGTACTGTGTACCTCTCATCTCGCGGCGTCACAAATGAGACACTCCAGGCTCTCGTTCCAGGAGCCCGGGTTGTTGTCGATAACAGATGGTACCTCGCAGCACACACATTCTACAGGCACCAAGTCCCACCAAAGGAGAGCGGGTTCTACGCCTTCGATTACCTTCGAGACGATACCGGCGAGCCCCTCTATCCGCAGCGTAGCACGTTGATCGGGCCGCTTATCACTCAGTCAACCACGGGAGGTGCCACTCACACAGGCAACCTGACCATGAAGGCAATCGCTCTGCAAACTCTGCTCGACTTTGATGCTTTTCCGTGGCATGCGGACTGGTACTCCAAGCAAGTGGCTCAAGCGAAAGGAGGTATTGAAGATCACTATCGTCTTTACTTTGGCGAAAATGCGGACCACGCTATGTATAGACTTGGTGCTCCACTCACAAAGCGGCTCGTGGACTGGACTGGATTGTACGAGCAACATCTGCGTGATCTGAGCGCTTGGGTCGAATACGGTATTGAGCCTCCGGCGCCTACAAATTATGCTGTCGAGGATGGCCAGGTCAGGATACCGAGCGCTGCTTCCGAACGCAAGGGCGTCCAGCCGGTAATTGAGCTTCTCGTGAATGGGACAAAGCGAGCTGAAGTGACATCTGGAAAGCCAGTGGAATTCACCATGGAAGCCGAAGTTCCTGGCGGTCTTGGCCAAATTGTCGCGCTCGAGTGGGATGCGTACGGAACTGGTGAATATGTCAAGAAGGACCTCGAAGTCGGCCAGGCCCTCAATGTCCAGTTCTCGCACGTATACGAGAAGCCTGGGCTCTACTTTGCTGGTATCCGCGTTGCATCGCATCGTGAGGGAAACACTACGACTGAAATTGCTCTGGCGTGGAATATGGATCGCGTAAGAGTGGTAGTAGACTAATCGTCGGAGTATGAGACCACTCAATGCCTGCACACAGGGTGGATCTCAGTCCGGTCGCACAATTGCAAGATAGAAACTGGCGTAGCTCCCGTCTGAAGCTGTCAATGACATGCTGCCTAGCTCTGCTGACGGGAAGGGAGAGCAGGAGTCCTCTCATCCACTTTAAATACACCCTGCTCAATGTACACACTATCATTTTGGCAAAGGAGAGTCTCCGAACAATTTCGACATCATGACGGGCGGGTAGCGATCTCCTTTCATGCCGCCTACACTCTCGATGGCTTTTCGAATCTCCTGGTCGTCCTCTTTCGTGAGTTGAATGTCAATTGCCTTGGCATTCTCTTCGAGATACTTGATGCGCTTCGTTCCAGGAATCGGGATAAAATCGTCACTGTGACAGCTCAGCTTACAGATACAAGAAATTCATGGCAAAATCGAAACGTACCCTTGAGATAGTACCCAGGCAAGAGCGAGCTGGCCCGGCGTGGCGCCTTTCTTGGCCGCGAGCTCTGTCAGCTTCGTGACAAGCTTGAGATTGTCAGCAAAATGCTCCTCGGAGAATCTCTAAATTTCGAAGAATATTAGCGCGCGTTCAAAGATGTAGATATGTGAGCCGGCGACTGAGCTCACCGGATGATTCCTCCGCCCATCGGTCTCGTCCAAATCTGCTCGGCTCTTGATGGCACCAGTCAAGAAACCACGACCAAGTGGGCTGTACGCCACGATCTTGACACCAAGCTCACGAGCTGTACGAAGAAAGTCGGTCTGCTCCGATTCAATCTCCAAGGCGAACGGCGAGAATTCCATTTGAGCTGCAGCGATTGGGTGCACTTTGACCGCGCGTCTCAAAGTCTCCGCCGAGCACTCGGACAGCCCTAGATAACGAATCTTGCCTTCGTTCTTGAGCTCGACCATGGCCTGTACCGTCTCCTCAATTGGCGTTTTGTCATCCACACGATGCTGGTAGTACAGATCAATCTGATCGACGCCTAGTCTCTCGAGACTGTCATAGCATGCCTGCTTCACGTAGTCCTTGTCACCTCTCACTTGGATGGAGCCATCGGAGCCGCGAGTGTGACCGAATTTGGTGGCGAGAAAGACTTCCTTCCTCCTTCCTGTATCTTTGAACCACTTGCCAATGAGCTGTTCATTGGTGTGTGGGCCGTAGACATCGGCCGTGTCCCAAAAGTTGATGCCGAGGTCGAGAGCTCGAGTAAGCACTTTGGCTGATTCCTCATCATTGCAGCTTTCACCAGATGTGTATGAGAAGCTCATGCCCATGCAGCCTAAGCCTTGGGCGGAGACGTAGTCGTCGCCGATCTTGCGCTGTGGGTAGTTTGCTGGAGCCATGATTGAGATGGTCAGTGGATAGTATTATGCGGCAGAAGTGAAGGAATTGGAAGACAGTAGTGTTGATGTAGTATGTCGGTTGTAAGCTGAGCAATGTGGTGACTGATCAGGTGGAGTAGGTTGCTAATTCCGCTATCGCCGCCCAAGGCTGCTGCTCACTACGCCCGCAACAAGTGCAACCCTCATTGTCTGTCAACATTTTCCAAGTTCCCTCGCAAGAGGTGCTTCAGAATCAAGTTTTGAAGGCGGAGGAAGGCACAACTATTGAACCGAATGGGCCATTGCGGCTGGATCGAGCTCGGCAAGACCTACGGGTGCGCAAGTTCGCCCATGGGTATCCTGATAGTTTCGCGCAGCAGAACAGGGAAGAACAAACCGTCGAGGTGCGAAACCATCCCATAAACGATGTCTAGAGCACACCAGTACCTGCAACACCGATTCGAGGGAAGTTTGAAATGCTAAACGCATGTATACTGTCTCACAGACAGGTAATCCGAATGGCTTTCCCTGTACAGACAGACAATAGCAACAGGGCTCAAGCACTGTTGGATCCAAAGACTTGTCTCTAGAATCATCTGCGACACCATTCAAGGTGAGTCTAGCTTGACCCTGGCGACGCTAGACAGCCAACAATCGTGTCTCAAGAGCCGAGACTCGACTCTTCTCTTTTCCTTCGAGGCATAAAAGGGAACGATAGAGGTCGCACATAGTCCCTTTTGTCCTTCTTAGAGGAGCCCTTCGCAGAGCTCAAGGGCAGAACACCAGAGTGATGATGTCTTTCCAACGTAGCCGAAGCCCCGAAGGCTTTGAAGCCTTTCCACGCAGACGCCCGAGGGGGAGGCAACCAAGCATATCTTTATCGCCAAGATCTCGACATACCGACTTTAGAGCTCCGGAGGACGGCGTATCAACTACCAACATCAATGCGCTCGCGCAAATCCGCGGCACTGGATCACTCTCGTCGATCGACACCCACAGTCCTGGTGTAAGGCGCCGACAGGGGGCAAATGATCGTCTGCTGCAATCGTCTCATGGACGCAGAACACGCCTCAGTCCGTCTCATCGTACTTGGCTTTGTCGTGTCGCCCACTCACGACTGATCGCGAGGAGAAGTAGGCAGAGGGCAATCAGCGGTGAAGCAGGAATGCCGGAGCCATTTCGGACCCCAGCAAGCAGACTTCGAGAAGCAATTGGATTTTGGCAGACTTGTAAGTGAATGCAGGTGCTTTCATGAAAGAAAGGCGCTGACGAGACACCAAAAGAGGATGAAGTTGGTCACAGCATGAAGAACTCTCGCTATTCAGGCACATTGAACTGCGCAGGTCGAGTGAGAGCTGTGGCCTAGTTATCGGGCATATCGAAGTTGCTGAGTTGCTCCGAAGGGACGATGGTAGTCCTTGCTTGGCGGATCTCGAAGCTAGAAGGTCTCCTCCTAATGCAAGCTCATAAAGTTCAGGCGATGCACTCGGCGTCCCTCTCTATGCTGCGTGACGTAATGAGGAAACATCACAGGAGTACCTGTATTTGTTATTGTCAGTCGACTTTCCAACGTTAGTCTTACAGCACAGAGACAGTACTTCTCCTACAACTTCCAAACTGCTCGAGTATCCAGCTTCACCATGTCCCGCCAATCCGTGACCTACAATCCTCCCGAGTGCCCGGAGCCTCAACCACAGTTCTCGCAAGTGAACACCTTCGTCTTCCAGCCAGGTGATAAACTCGTCGCCATCACTGGTCAGCTCGCAATCCAGCCCGATGGTGTCAGCGAGACTCCCAAAGACTTTGAAGATCAAGTCCGTCTCGCTCTGCAGAATCTTGAAAACTGCTTGAAGGCTGCCGGTGCCACGAAACGTGATATCTTCAAAGTCACGCACCACGTTGTGGATTTCCATCCTACGAACCAAAACCCGAGTCAGGTGTTCATTGACTGGCTTGGATGCGATCATAGGCCGGCCAGTGCGATGTTGCCAGCTTTCAGGTTGGCGGGTCCGGATTGGAAGTATGAGTGAGTGTGGACATCTCTGTCTTTCCCCGTTTCCTGCATGATTGTATCGTGCTGATTGATGTTAGGATCGAGACGTGGGCGATTGTGCCTGGAAGCGGCTAGCTTGGGAAGAGGAATAGTGCTTGATGTATCGCAGTCGAGGCCGGTAGTCACGCTGCTGAGAAACTGGAGGGATCGACGTGTCTGAGACTGTTAGATTCCTCTGTTTGAGGTTTACTTTGCGAAGACCACAAAACGTCAGATCTATCGTAGCTGACATCTCCTGTGATAGCTCTTGGAACCGATGCGACTGTACATTTAGAGTACTCAGATTCCCGTCTTGTTGCCCAGAGACTCTGCTCCAGTAAAACATTTGTTCCGACTTGAGCCCCGTGCAGCATCTTCATAGTTTGCTGTTTGTTGTTACTGTGCTGAACCTGCTTGCCGATGGTGCAAGTTCAGGATTAGCAGCATGCTGACAGCATATCATGTATGTCTCTGAGTCTGTCGCTCTATTCGGGTCGCAGTGCGATGATTAAGATGGCATGCAACGTACAATGGATGGGAAACTAGGTTGGTGCTGTCAAGGAGGACAGCAGGACAAGGACGAAATGCCGATGCGGCTGCTCCCGTTGGCGCAGCTTGCGGGGCGGGGCCTGCGGCACGCGACAACGACAACCTCGTCGAGGCAGAAGGTGTATGCAGGTTCTGAGGCGGCACCCTTGTGGCAGCATAAGTTGGCTGATGCAGCAGGCGATCCCAGATGACGTTTGATGGCACGACTGACCTTCACATGAGACCACCTGAGCGAACATCATCCTCCCAATCACTTCCGCTCACAACAGCTCATCTACCTTCGTGCAGCTGTGCTTGATCTGAACTGCAAACAGGAAGGCAGTCCACCAAACACCACGGCATGGCATCTTCAGCGCCAACGGAGGCTGGAGCGCAAGCAGCACCATCTGCGCAGTCCTCACCTAGTGAGAAGTTCTTCCGCTACTTTCAGCATGAAGTAACAGGTCCGCAACATCAGCAGCGAACTAACCGTTCAGCCTGACTGACTGTGTCGAAGATCTTCAGGAGCAGATGGCTCGTATCAGCAAGCATAGTCTGACTGGTGGCGAGCGATCTGATGCGATCGATCACTGCCTTTCAAGCATCGCAAGACTGTCAAACGAAGTGCAGGATGCATCTGCATACGTGCCTGCATATGACCAGAGAACGTACGGAGAAGCGATCAAAGCATTGAACAACAAGTTACAAGACGTCCGACAAGCACATGCGCCAAAGCCCAAGTTCTCATTCAAATCGAAGAATGGTCCTCTCTTCTCTGCTACCAAGAACGAATCGGCCATCAGCCTCACTGATGCGGCGGAGCTCGCGCATCAGCAACGACTTCAAGCTCCGGCGTACATCTCCGATCTTTCCAATAACTCCAGTATGCCTGTGACACCTGCGAATGAGTCTGCGGGCTCAGAAGATGAAACAACTCGCAGCAAAAGCGTCAACATCCCAACCGACACAACTCGATTCCGCCAACCCTCCTTCTCGACATCGAAATCCGTCGAGATATCAGATCACGACGACATACATGTTGTCCTTCCGACATCTGCTTCCCACGCGACCTCATCGGGCACAGTCTCAAACATCAGTCACTGCGTCGTGGATCTCTCACAACCAGCAGCCGACAAACCCTTCGCAGCGCTCTACCTGAAAAACATCTCCTCCTCGCTCATAGTTTGCGGACACGTCTCCGGCGCAACAATGCTCACCAAAGTCAAAGATTCCGTCATCCTTGTCGCCACGCGGCAATTCCGCATGCATGACTCCTCGAACTGCGATGTATACCTGCTAGCTACTGGCCGGCCGATCATCGAAGATTGCAACGCAATTCGCTTCGCGCCGCTACCACAGGCGTACATGCTGGAGGTCGACCGAGCAGTGGAGAACAAGTGGAGCGACGTGGATGACTTCAAGTGGCTGAGAGCAGAGCAAAGCCCGAATTGGAGTGTTATGGCGCCTGGAAAGAGAATCGAAGACAGAGTTTGGAAAGAGGTCGTACCTGGTGGACCGGAAACGAGCGTGCAGAATGTGCTGGATGCTGTCAATGTGCCGCGTCTGAATTAGACACTCTGCTGACCACATTGAGTGCAAAAGGGGTTGGGCTGGTCGGCGTTGAAGCATACGGTATGTTTACAGCATATCGGGACACAAGAGATCAAGCGAAAAAGTTGTCATCTTGGTCTGTACCCAAATCCGGTCTTAGCTGCGCCCATGTAGTTATTTCTGGTTTCATACACACA